>OVAP01000003.1:0-100599 GCA_900406295.1 Aurinia saxatilis | reverse complement strand
TAAGATTATGATTGATAATCTTATCAAAGCTCAAAGGCTGGAAATGGCTCTTAGGCTTCTTGAAGAAGTCGCAAAATTTTCATCCACGTTGGTTGACTACAGTAGCACATATAATTCTTTGATTGAAAACCTTTGCCTTACTAATAAAGTAGACAAGGCTTTCCAATTGTTCTCGGAAATGACAAAAAGAGGTGCCATCCTGGAGATGCAAACATTTTGTAGTCTTATCAAGGGACTCTTCCGCAACAGCAAGACCAATGAAGCTCTTTTGCTTCTGGATTTCATATCTCATATGGTTTGTCCTCTTTGACCCTTCCTTCTGAGTTTGGAAAGTGTAGAGATAGTTAATGTTCCTCAAGCTCTTTTTCTTGGTATGCTCATATGAATCTCTGTATACTGTATCACCAGAGCTGATTCTCTAGTAATTTAGTGGAAGAAAATGCATTTACACATGGTAGTTATATTATTTATGTGTTTCCCTCCATCATGGTAATGCAGCTTGGTATTTATATCTGGTAGTACACTATTAACTGCCTCAAATTTTGCAGGAAATTCAGTGGATAGAAGAAAAGAATGCGTCTGATGGGGCTTAGGGTTGTTGATCCTTGATGTCTAGTTCTGAGTTGCTGAGCTGGATGGTGCATCTGATGTTGAGCTTCCTAGTCAAAGCCTGAAATTTCCATGGTTGAAAGCTATGGATAACGTTTTGGGAAGACCCCAGGAGCATGGCACATTGGGTTTTGAGACCAAAATCCTCTGTAAGTTCGTTTCTTTTAGATTGCACTGGTCAGAGTCTACTTAAATTCATGTCTCTTGCCAATGAGTTCCCAACATGCATCTATTTACGTATGCAGGTACTACTCTGTACATGATGTGTAAATTTACACTTCAAATGATTCCAAATGGAGTTGATTGACCTCCTTTAAGTACTACAACTGCATTAATGCTTTGTATAGGTAAGCATGACTTTAGTAGAGATAAACAGTTCTTTACCAAAGGACCTTATAAATTCATGCTTTGATGAATTTCTCACTGATTATATAGGCAACAGTTTCACGTGAAAGCACAGGAAGGAACCCATAAAAGAGTAAACCCGTTGTTAACTTGTAAGAAACCTTTCTTTCAAATTGAACGTTCTCTGTTTTTATGATCTTTAAGGCATTTCTCTTTTAATTTTCTTTTTCCTTTCAGTATTCCCAAAATCATCTCTTATGCATCAGATATGCGGAGCTAAGCTTGTCTTCTCACTCCAGAATTCAGATCTCGGTATTTGCTTTTGAGGTGATATCATACTCCCCACCATGTTTTTCTACTTGCATCAGTTTCCCACTCATATATCCCAAACATTTTAACTCATATATGCATTGATAGTTGCTTATGATGTTTGGGATCTTACAAAAAAACGTCTTTGTCTAACTGAGTAGTCTATATTCCTGCCATTCTACGCTAAAGTTGCTACGAAATCAGCTTGACATTGTATCTCTTTTGGCTTTTCTTGGGTAAACAGGGTGATATCAAAGCATCGAAACATCTATGGACATGCGGATGAATACAGTTACACAGGAACATACCAAGAAGATCTCAAAACATTAACGAAGTATCATCTTGAGTGCCCAGTCCTATCAAGAGAAGAGACACAGGTAAGTAGACCGGCACTCATCCGTTGTTTGTTACATGTGGCTTGACATTACCGGGAGAATCAAACCCCATAAGCTATATTAGCTCAGAAGTTATACTTTTCTACAGAGATCACGCGCCTAACGCCCACACATTGCTCTCAAAGAATGAGTTAATTCAGATTTTGTATTAGTGATGGCCTTTACTGTTTAATTTCAAGTATAGACTCATGACATATATTTGTTGTAGAATAATGATGAGATTTTGTTCCCCTACTTTATGTCTGTATTGTTTTGGATTTATGTTAATGCTTGTTTCTGACATTAGAACACTTTACAGATGTTTGGATTTCTTTTAATACCAACATTACAATATATGAAAAGTCTTATGATTATTATTTAGCATGTCACACAAATTCGATGATGACTGAGTATAGTCAGTAATATAACAATTATTTTGGACAAACTATATTATATTAAATAAGTCCAACAGCTTTTAGTGGCAAGACATTAATTAAAAATAGTAAACTACAGAAAAAGTACTAAAAAATATCCATGTGGTATTCCAAAAATGTCATATATAGAAAAATGAACAAATGTGGTAAAGGACAATAATTACAGCTGAAACTTTTTATTCATTTTATAAACATAATTTTGTAAGAATCTCAACTTGGTAGAGACTTAAGTCAAAAGAAAATTTGACATGGAGTCAAAATTAAATAATTATACAACAATGACCATTGACTGGAGAAAGAAAAGAACTTTTGGGTCAGCCTTTTGATTCGAAATTAGCTAATTGTCGATAAGGTTTTACATACATATCTGAGTAAGTAATTGTTAAATTTAAAAGGATAAAAAATGATTAGTAACAATAACAACAAAGCAAAAAAGGAGTGATTAATAAGTTGAATAAAAGCAAAAGGGGCAAAGAAGGGGATTAATTAGATTACGAAAAACGCCTTTGCTTTTCTCTCATTTCGGCTTCGTCGTCTCCATCAAGCAATCTCTCCTCTCTCTCTTTCTCTCTCACGATCGTTACGCAACGACGAATCTTTGAGAGATTGAGAGCGACATTTCCAGTTTTTTTTTTTTGTCGGTGTCACTGGGAGATTACAGGACGGGTATGGAATCATTTGTATCTCTTTTTTATTTATTTTTGTATGTGAAATTGGGTTTCGCGAAAACGATGTATGGTTTCTAGGGATTCTGAAGCCGTTTTGTTGTTTCATGAATCTTGAATTCGATTTTCGTTTGTGAATATTATATTCGGGATTTTTTGTTTTGTGCTTTTGTAAATGTTGAGGCTGTTTGATTGTGAATTCTGGTTGTGTATTTTGGTGGCTTGTGATTTTTAAGGTTTCTTTTCGTTTTGATTTTTGCATGTAGGATTGATTAAACAAATGTTCACTATGTATTTGATGTTGGATCATGTGTATTTTTCTTTGATTGAGGATTTCGGATTTCGGATTCTATGAATTTGAAATTACATGTCCTCTTCTGAGAGAATGTGCTCAATCATATACATTTGATCTCTGTTTATTTATCAAGTGTTAGGCCTAGACTTTTCTATTAGGGATCTATTGGGTGGCGAGCTAGTAGATGATAAATTTTTAGGTCTTATCACCTTTGCATTTATGTTTAGCTACTTAAATATATTTCAGGAGCGAAAGGTTGTGGACGATCTATTATTGAAGAATCGAACCAAGGATGCGCAAGTGGATTTGTTGTACATGTCAGATAGAAGACTCAAATGAAGAGCAACAACTGAAAACTTCGCAGCAGCAGCAGCAGCAGCAGCAGCCATCTGAGGGTATGTTATATGGATACCCACCTAGTAGCTGAAGTTTTCTTCTAGTTATGCACATTTATTGTAATCTTTGAGGGATATGTAATATGTTCTTGCGGTAGTCATTGCATACCAGAGACTTCTATGCCAACAAATTGTATATGAGTTATCATATTGTCCAGCTGCGGGGAATGGGCTGTCATTTGGTTGAAACTTTGAGCATTTTATGACTTCGTATTGTGTATTTAAGTCTAGGAAGTTGGTTCTCTGTTTGTGCTTATCGTGTTGAGTGTCTTTGTGTGTGTAGCAAATCATAAGAATCCAAAACCAGCAGCTGTTGCAAAACATGAGGTGCAGAAGGAACCTCTACCCATCGAGGTTCCCACCTTGTCTTTGGATGAGTTGAAGGAAAAGACTGAAAATTTTGGATCAAAGGCGCTGATTGGTGAAGGGTCTTATGGGAGAGTATACTATGCAACTTTAAATGATGGTATTGCCGTTGCTCTGAAGAAACTGGATGTTGCATCTGAGGCTGAAACAGATCCTGAGTTCCTGAGCCAGGTTATTAATTTTCTTTAACGCCTTCCCTTCCTTCTTTTTTTGGCTTGCTCTGTAATGATATCAGCATTCATTCATTTTTTTCCAGGAAGCTTATGTTTACATCCTTTTTCAACTTCCTATGTTAATCGTTTGCTTTTTCGTAGGTTTCCATGGTTTCTAGACTGAAGCATGAGAATCTCATTCAATTGCTTGGTTATTGTGTTGATGGAAACCTCCGTGTCCTTGCATATGAGTTTGCAACAATGGGATCGTTGCATGACATCTTGCATGGTAAGATAACCTTCTTGGGCCTAGATATTCTCTGCTCAGTTCTCTTGCTAAATTAACTCCCTGGTTCAACCAAAAGTATTTATGATGAACAAAATGGTCCATGTAATTGTGTACATATTTTTCCATCACAGGTAGGAAGGGAGTTCAAGGGGCACAGCCAGGTCCAACACTTGACTGGATGACAAGGGTGAAAATAGCGGTTGAGGCAGCTAGGGGTTTGGAATACCTTCATGAGAAGTCTCAGCCTCCTGTAATCCATAGAGACATAAGATCTAGCAATGTCCTTCTATTTGAAGACTACAAAGCAAAGATTGCTGATTTCAATCTCTCAAATCAAGCACCTGATAATGCTGCTCGTCTTCACTCCACAAGAGTCTTGGGAACTTTTGGTTATCATGCTCCAGAGTAATATTTCTTAAATCCTAAATTGTTTGTGTGCTTATGAATGTCCAATAAGCAGCTGAGATGTTAATCCACCTCATATATGCAGATATGCAATGACTGGACAGTTGACTCAGAAGAGTGATGTCTACAGCTTCGGGGTCGTACTTCTAGAACTTTTGACAGGGAGGAAACCGGTTGATCATACCATGCCTCGGGGTCAACAAAGTCTTGTAACCTGGGTGAGTATAAGCTGGTCCCTTTCTGAACTGTACATCTTTATCTCTTGTCCTTAGCTTACCATTTGATGTTATGGCTACGCTCAGGCGACACCTAGACTCAGTGAAGATAAAGTCAAACAATGCATTGATCCAAAGCTAAAAGCTGATTATCCTCCAAAAGCAGTTGCTAAGGTACCTCTCTCCATTCCATGAACATCTGAACGATTGAAATTGATAATAAATTTCAGTATCCAAATGCTACAAATAATAATCGTTAATATCTCTCTGCTGTGTGACAATGCAGCTAGCAGCGGTGGCGGCATTGTGTGTGCAATATGAATCTGAGTTTAGACCGAACATGACTATAGTTGTGAAGGCACTACAGCCGCTCCTTAAAGCTCCAGCACCATCTCCAGCTCCAGCAGCAGAATCTTGAAACTCTTACATTCAGTACAACTACCAGAATCATTTACCATGTTATGAATGAGGTTTGGACTTTTGGGAGTGACAATTATAAAAGATGATATTATGTTTTCATTTGATGATTGATTTTGCACACAATTTTTGTTGTGCTAGAAAGAGATATTGAGCAAGTTTATTGTTGCCATATAGTAATTGTGAGAGAGAGAGAAGAATGACTATTATTGTTACTATTGCCTTTCTAATTTCTCCTAAATCTATTTCTCTACCCGAGACGCATGCTTTTACATGTGTTGATTAACAATGTAAATGTGTGATTAGTTTTTCAAAACGCGTAACGCATAATCGCTGGCAAACACCAATTTTACGACAAAGTAGCGGTTACAGATAGTGAAACGCACCAAAATTTTGTGTGCTTTGATTGTGTTCGGCGCGCCAACATGCCACGTGTCCATTTCACAATCTCTCACTCTTTGTACTTGTTCTTCTCCTCCTCTTCAATTTTAAAACCCCCAAATTAACAGCATCGTAGAAGGAGAAAAACGAAATGGCCATGACTACGCAATTCGCCTTCCCTTGCAGCTATGTTGCTACGGAGGTTTCTCGAGGAAGAGGAAGGTGTGTCCCGAAGCTGGTTAGAGCAGTAGCTTCCGGCGATTCAGTGGCTTCGACGACGACGACGTCGGAAGAGTCAAAAGTGAAATTGGGAGGATCGGATTTGAAAGTGACGAAGCTTGGGATTGGAGTCTGGTCATGGGGTGATAATAGTTACTGGAATGACTTCCAGTGGGATGGTTAGTGAACATTCGATACTCTTTTCTCTTGAGGTTGTATTGAAATTGTTTTTGTTCTTTTTGTTGATTGTAGATAGGAGGTTGAAGGCTGCCAAAGGTGCTTTCGATACCAGTCTTGAAAATGGTATTGATTTTTTCGATACCGCAGAAGTTTATGGTTCCAAGGTAAGAATGAGAAAGCTGATGACTCTTCGTATTTCTGCTTTGTTTTAGCATTCTTGTTTCCATCTTTTGTAGTTTTCCCTGGGTGCTATAAGCTCTGAAACTCTTCTAGGAAGGTACATTTTTTTACTGTATTTAGGAAGATCGTAGCTCCGTTCCTCATACATATCTCTCTTGATTGTAATTGGTGAGATTTTGAACAGATTTATTCGTGAAAGAAAAGAGAGATATCCTGGAACTGAAGTTTCAGTTGCCACTAAGTTTGCTGCATTGCCATGGCGATTGGGTCGTGAGAGTGTTATCGCTGCCCTTAAAGATTCCCTTGACAGGCTTGGTCTTACGACTGTGGATCTCTATCAACTCCATTGGTACGTTTTCCTAATACATCTTGATGCAAAGACTGTAAGGGAACAATCTCACTATTTGCTTGGTTAAATTTCAGGCCTGGAATATGGGGAAATGAAGGTTTTTTCTTAAGAGCAGCGTTCAAGCTTTTTCTTACAAGAGTCCTGTCAGTTTTGGTTATCATATCAAATCCAATGAAACAGTGACTTATGTTTCCAGGATATCTCGACGGTCTTGGGGATGCTGTTGAACAAGGACTTGTGAAGGCTGTCGGTGTTTCTAACTACAGCGGTATCGTTTTGATCTCTTCATTTGTTCTCACTGGTCACAGGCAGTTAGAAGATAACATATGAAACAGGATGTGAAAATTTTATTTGTTACATAGAAGCTAAGATAGATCATCTCTATTTTTAAAGAGACAAAGGCAGATAGAACGATTTATAATTTCTGTAACTTTGCACATCTAATGTTATTTTGCTGAACTTTCAAATATATGATGCTCACTGTTGTGGGTTCGCATTTATTCAGAGAAGCGACTTCGTGATGCTTACGAGAGGCTCAAAAAGAGAGGAATTCCTCTGGCCTCAAATCAAGTCAACTACAGTTTGATATACAGAGCTCCAGAGCAGACTGGCGTAAAGGCTGCTTGTGATGAGCTAGGAGTCACCTTGATTGCATATTCCCCTATAGCTCAAGGTAATTTGCCTTTATCTCCTTTGCTTTGTTGTCATGTCCATCATTCTTTGGAAAAGTTGCATAAGGCTCTTATGGATTAGTTCAAAACAACCTTGCCAAGTGTTCTGTTTTTTTTTCTTTCCCAGGTGCTCTAACTGGTAAATACACTCCAGAGAATCCACCCACAGGTCCTCGGGGTCGCATTTATACTCCCGAGTTCTTAACAAAGGTAATAGCTTCGACTGCATTATATCAATACAGGCCTCTATTCTGCGAAGCTATATTACATTTTAACAGCCTTCACGTCTTCTAGATAGTAAATCTTTTGGATTTCGATGACCTTTTAGTATTACCAGTGTAAACAACTAAACATGCCAGTATCCCTCCTGTAAACCTGCTTTTTATTTTAGTTAGTGCTATTTTAGGAAAATGCATACATTCTTTTGCTACACACACATGTACGCCCCAATCAATGAACCTATTAATAAATTATCAAAAGGTAACAAAACCCTGCCAAGATTCTTCACTAACTATGACTTGTGACATTACAGCTTCAACCCCTGTTGAATAGAATCAACCAAATAGGAGAAAGTTACAGCAAAACTCCTACACAGGTATTTTTTTCTCCTTATGCGCTCTAATTTTTTTTCCGTTCAACATCGAAGTCCTGAAACAAAAATGGAGAAAAACACAATAAAAATCGTATGTACCATATTGAGCTTTCCAAGTTGTACACACTCTGCAAATTCAGTCCTAAATTTGCATCAAAATTATATGCTTTTTGTGTTGTGATGTGCTGTGCAGGTAGTATTGAACTGGTTGGTGGCGCAAGGGAATGTGATACCCATCCCGGGGGCCAAGAATGCGGAACAAGCCAAAGAGTTTGCAGGAGCAATAGGTTGGAGTCTGACAGACAATGAAGTGAGTGAGCTACGGTCCATGGCCTCTGAGATAAAACCCGTTGTCGGTTTCCCTGTTGAGTATCTCTGAACTCTTAAGCACTATGTAGCATTTGTAAAGCTCAAAAGTTACAATATTAATTAAAAGTGGCAGATAGATGATGTTGAAGTGTTGTAATACATGTGTGAATAACATGTCTTTGCCTCTTGGAGAATTTAACAGTAGCCAATGAAATGATGAGAGGGGGGACTTTGAGACTTGCTTAACTGTTGAAATAGGAAAACCATTTCTTTAATACGTCTAGTTATATCAGCTTCAAAGATGCTTTCTTCAATGTCTTTTAAGTTTTTCTTGAGTCAAATATCTTTCTAATGAGCAAAGATCTTCCGAAAATAAATTTCTATCAAGCATGGAAAACTAGAGTCTGTTATCACAGCACACAAGTGAAGCCGCAAAGGTAACATCATCTTGATAGTTCTCAAAGGCTCAGTTTCATTTTCCATTTTTTACAAGAGACAAATGAAGAAAGCAAGCAGAGCATTGTTCTGTTGTGTTGCTTTTATTTAAGCAACACTGAAAGAGGTGGCTGCGTTCTCAACAAATTTCCTGGCTCCCTTGAACCACCTCTTGTCTCCTGCTTGTGCTTTGCAGATGTAAAGCTTCCCTCCGTTGATAGTGGCTGTGATCAGCTGATGCTTTCCACCTTCATCTCCATCAGCCGTTCTTGTCAAAACCGACAAGTAGTAGTACTGTTTGCCACCAATGTCCTGAGATGATGTCTCCAGAATGTTTGCTGTTGCAACTGCATTGTTGTCAAAGCCTCCCTGGTAGGATCATCAGATTCACACTCCCAGTTATATACCCAATAAACCCCATGCACATAAGGTAGCAATGGTAATTCAATATCTAAGCTTTGTCTAATTCCCCATATTCTATTCTCTGTGGTGTTTGATTCTCATATTCTGTACTTTTAGTTTCAGATTTCACAAACAAATGACTATGGGAAGTTTACCTCAGAGGCAGTCTCACCGAAGTAAGCTTGTTTCCCTAGGAGATAATCGACCTGCAAAAATCCCAAAATCTAAATCATCATTATGTTCTAGAATCAATCTGATCTTTGATTCATCAATATAGATGATGGAGTAAAGACCTGAGCGAGGAACTGTTCAGGGGAACCATAATCAGTGATGGACTTCTTGTCAGTAGGAGTAACCATGACATTGAGATTGCTAGTTGCATCAAAGTTATCTTCGTACCTAAGTACTTGTCCTGGATACTCAACCTCTCTGCTTGGGTTCCATTTTGCTGGCACCTGCACCTTGAATCCATCTCCATTGTATGCCATGAAGTCTGTGTTTGCCTTTGGCTTCCCAAACACATTTGCTGCAAACCAACAACAACAACAACAGAACTGATCATATTGGTCTGAAAATGAAACGATCCAAAGGTTTTTAGTTGTTGTTACTCACCAGCTTCACCGTAGGCAGCATCCGCTGGAGACACTTTGGAACCAACAGCAGCAGCGCCGACAAGGAGTGTGAGAGCGAGACGGCGAGAGACGGCGGAGTTGTCTTCTTCATGAGCCTGTTGAGCTTTACACACTATCTGGACGGGTTTGGAGAGTGACACGTAGCGTTGGGATGAGGAGGAAGATGATGATCGTGCGGCTGAAGAGGCCAGTGCACTCTGGTGTAGGAAACACGCGCTGTATGCCATTTTCTCTCTGTCTCTGTCTCGCTCTTTGGGGTCTGTGTGGCTAAGTTGTGATGAAAGTGTGTTTTGAGGATTATGGGAGTGAGTTAATGTATGGAGGTGGAAGGAAGACTGAAGATGATTGGTTGGTTTCGGATACTACAAGATCTCTCTGTTGATGTCCAGATAAGGTTGTTGAGGTCTTGTAATGTGCCACGTGGCAGATACGTTTTTGTTTCGATCCCACGTCAGATTTTTTAAGATTACAATATTTTTCTCTTTACACTTGGCTTCTGTAACATGGATATATATATGTCACTAGGAATTTGAACATTTTGATTGTTTGGGAAACTATAAAAAAATGTTGCAACAACATGAGCACTTTTAAGTTAAAAACGACTCAGAAGAGCCTTACAATAATCTAACAAAATTGTTTTAAGTTTTCAGAATCCGCTACACCTGTGTAGATAATTAATGGCCAGGGCCATCTAGAGAACTTAATTGCATGACAAAAAAAAGCTGGAGTTGCCCCCATTGGAACTCCATACTGAAATAGCCTCTGCTTTGTTCCTTTGCGGGTCAACTTTTGATTCTGCTTCTTAATTGTTCTCCAATGATGCAGATTCAGTTTCAGCAGTGTTGACCAACGCGTTGAGTGGCTTTGGCTCTGTTAGCACCTCATTGATCTGCTGCTTAGCCAATAGCACTGTTTCAGAGCACTGTTTCAGAACACTGTTTGTAGGCTGCTCAATACCACTAACGGACGGCATACTCTCTTCCATGTTACTACTCAAATCCAAGTTGTNGAAGGCATACTCTCTTCCATGTTCCCCAAATCCATGTTATTGGCTGACTTAGGCTCTATTTGCTCATTACCATTGGCGAGATTGGAAGGCAAGCTCTCTTCCATGTTACCCAAATCCGAGCTGTTGGCTAATTTCCTTCTTTTGGATTTCGATTGCTTCTTTTCTGGTTGCTTAGCAAACACTTCCAACGGAGTAGTATTAGGCTCTGTTTGCTCATTCCCATTAGGCAGATCAGAAGGTATGTTATTTTCCATGTTCTCCAAATTCAAGATGTTGGTCGACTCTGGCTCTGGTTGCTCACTGTGTTTGTTTCGCTTCTTTTTTGGTCGCTTAGCCACTGAAGCAGCTTCCATCGGAGCAGTGCTTGGCTTTGTTTGCTCATTCCCACTAGCCAGATCAGAAGGAATGTTAATTTTCACGATGTTGGATGACTTTGGCCCTGTTTGTTCATTCCCATTAGCCGGATCAGAAGGCATACTCTCTTCCATGTTCCCCAAATCCATGTTATTGGCTGACTTAGGCTCTATTTGCTCATCCCCATTAGACAGATCAGACGGACTGATATTTTTCTTGTTCAGCAAAGCATAGTTGACGACTGACTTGCACCTTCTGGGCAATGACCGCCTCTCTGGTAGCTCAGCCAGAAAAACAATAGGTTTTTCAGCTACAGTTGGAAGTGAAGGTTGTGCAAGGCCATCATATGAGAGCATACAAGCTATTGCATACATCGATGCTCCTAGATGAGCCGGCAAATTTTCCTTTGGATGTTTTACCTACAAAAAGCAATTGAAAGGTTGAAAAGTACCATTACCTAAATGTTGAGTATCTTCAATCGTAGTGATTATCATTCATATACCTTGAACAAAATGGATGCCATTAGACGATCTCTCAAGATGTACATTTGAGCAACTTCAAAAGCTTTAATTTCGAACGGCAACCACCGATCCACTACCACCTTGACGAAATTCTCTGGTGCAAGCATTATTTTCTCTCCAGGCCTACCACGTGCTTCATCTGTGTCCATCACATCTCCTACATTTTCTACTTTGTGCTCTTCCTTGTCATCACTCATATCAGCATCCCAGCTCTCTTTAGGAGCCACAGCTATTTCTCCAGAAAACATTAACAACGATAAAGTGGGAAGAAGAGTACAACTTCTTATGTGGACATCCCAATCTCCACGAGTGATCTCATCAAACACAATTAAAGCTTCATCCTGCTTGCTAGAAGACATCTTGGAATTGTTTAGCGAGCGCACTTTAACTTTCGCTCCAGTAATAATCTCTACTAGGGACTTTCCACTATTATTGGAAGGTGGGCACATTCTTCCCACCATAGGGTATAATCCTACTGCTACAACAGCACGGAGAATACCCGGATCATGAGCATTCAGGCTACAGTTTGAGTCATTGCTAGGAATGAGCCCGTGTCTTTTAAGTTCCCCACGAAGCTTTTCAAGCATATTATCCAGCATCTGTATGGCTTTTGAGGAAACGAAGAACTGAGAACAAAAGCTACGAGCCTGACCATTTTTTTTTGCATTTTTCCAGCACTGAAAAGCCGCAACAGTCGCAAGGTGATCACTGTAGCCTCCATAAAGTGATGCAAATTTCTGTTTTGAGGCAGCAGCCTTTTTTTTTTCACTTGGCGTAATGGGCATTATAAATGGATCCTTGCTGTCGGCTGCACATGCCAGAATAAGAGCAGGTTCCAGACAGTTCACTAATATGGCGAAATAAAGCATCTTGCTCATCCGAGGATGAAGTGGAAGCTGGCCAAATTTGTGTCCAAGTTCCGTCAGTTCTTCTTGAGGTGTCAAAGCTCCAATGTCTTTAAGGATGGTTAAGGCATTTGTAATGCTTTGAGCAACAGGCGGGTCCATCAATTTCTGAAGGAAATCATATATGTTGCTACTCGGTTCCAGTATCTTAACCTGCACATCAATGACACCAATGAGAATCAAATACGCAAGAAGCCTCAAACAGAATGCTACCATCCATGAATGACATTAAACATCATAGGAAAAAAATCTATGTTAGAAAGATAATAACCTGCAAGCAGAGTTCATCTACTGGCATCCTCCTAACTTCTGGAACTCCAAATTCGGGCAAAGAGGCTGCCCGAAGTTTAGAATATAGATGATAGCAAATGCCAGGTTGGCAACGGCCTGCTCGACCCTCCCGCTGTTTTGCATTTGCTTTTGATACCCAAGAAGATTGGAGAGTTGCCACATCACTATAAGGATCATAACTCTTTTCTTTCATCCGACCACTATCTATCACATAAACCACATCATCGATTGTAACTGCTGATTCAGCAATATTTGTCGCAAGCACAATTTTGCGACAACCTCGAGGAGGGCGATTAAAAACTTTCTTCTGCTCCTCCGCCGGAATCCTTGAGTGAAGACATAAAATGTTGAATTTTGCACTATCTGCAAAAAAGGAATTACAAAGCAATTTCTCTTTTGTTTTACTTATTTCGTCCCACCCAGGCAAGAAAACAAGAAAGGCACCATCTTCTGAATCGCAGCATATTTTCTGCATTAATTGCACTATAAGACCCACATCTACGTCTTCTGAATTGCATGTTGCCATATACTTATCGAGTAACTCTTGTGCTTGCTGAGAACTGGACTGGATTTTATCCGCATGTTCCCTGATTATTTGGGCAGCTTCCAACTGATTCTCTTTCTCGGCCAACTCTAATGCTGTTATACCTTCTTTGGACTTCAGTTTACAGTCAGCGCCAAGTGCGAGGAGCCTACACACATCACTAACCCTGCCCTTTCCAGCAAAGACCATAAGTGGTGTTAGCCAGGTTGATGATTGCCGGTAATTATAAATCCCATGACTTCCTTCAGAGGAAACTAGATCTAAGAGATCATCAAACTCATCACTCGTCCATGCCAACTCGATTGCTTCATCTAAAGCAACTTTATCTTCATCACTAAAATCACGGTTTCCATCTGGTATGTTCGAGCCCGGAAAATTTAGATTGTTATTCTCGTCCAATTTCACGATGGAGAGCACATCCTCCAGATAAAAGGTTCTCACCTGTAGATTCCAGGCACAAGAATATTAGTTTCCAATACAATAAGACTAGGTAGCAGTTGATAACTGGATAAGAGAAATTAACTGGATACGTGAAACCAGGCACTCGGACAACTGGGCAACCTCCAAAATACCCGGAAAATCTCTCAGCATCAAGAGTAGCACTCATTAGAATCTGTTATCACAGAGAAAAAAATATTATAAGTGTATCATTGCAGTGGAAAATGAAGAACATAACTTAACTAACCAGTCGGAGATGAGGATTTGAAGGAAGCAAGTCCCTGCAAATAAACATCACAAATAGTTTATATTCTGTTCTCCACCCAAAGGAAAAGAAAATATGAACGGGTAATTAACTTTTTCATGGCTTAGCATAAAGAATTCTAAGAAAAGTGTATAAGTATAGCAATTTGGCATCTAAAATTAATAGTTCAGCACCAACTAAACAACGATCAGTTTTTTTCATCATAGCGATTTGATTTTTTTTGTTCATTTTGACAAGCTCAGCACCTCCGAGTTCAAAGAGCGTGTACCTTATGATCGCCAACATGAAATCAGAATAGCAATCCCTTTCATGGATTTCATCCTACAAAGCATTGTTGGCAATTTTATGTTGATTTTTTTATAACAAAATTACTCCAGCCAAAGGCCAGGACATGTAATGAATGCAAAATCATACTTGATAAACACATGAAAGTATATAATGAATCAACCAAAAATGTGTTACCACAATAATGTGAGTTATATCAGGAAGATGACTACCAACGCCTTTGCCTACAAGCACCCTCAACATAACACCATTCGTGCAGAAAACAATCGATGACTGTCTTCCACCTTGACTTTGTAGCCGCACCTAGATATGCAGCATCATAAAGTCAATTGATATATTAATTATGAAGAAAATATATTTTCTGTAGCCCCGAGAACATGTGCGTCTACTTTATGTCTAACAACAAAGACTCATTACCTTGTAGCCAACATTATTCCCTATAGTTTCACCTCTTTCAAAAGATATTCGTTCAGAAACTTCAAAACAGGAAACAAAGATGTTAAGCAAGGATTTGGCAGCTTACGCAGCATGGATTTAAAGCTGAAAACTTCACAGGTGATGAATCAGAATATGCTAACCTGAAATCGCTGAGATACGGCGTGGTTGGGTGCAAATGATTTTGCAAGCTTCTTGCTTGCTATACCACATATCGTCTAGAAGATATTGAGGTACCTAAAATATCAACAACTGAGGTGGCTGAGAAACCTCAAAATTTTGAAACAGAAAACGCTTTACAAATATTAATTGATATGGTACTATAATATCCAAGCACATAGGGCAAATTCTTATACCACAGCACATTTATTCTAAAATATCCAAACTTTGGACATGAAAAATGACAAGCTGAACCAGCCATGAATAATTATACTTGGCTTACACCAGGAGGAGAAACAGCAAGAGAAAAGACATACCTGAGTGGTTTTCCCACAACCAGTTTCACCAGCAATGAGAACAACCTGCATTTAGATTAAAAAAAAATACATTCGGAATCTTTCAAAAGATGTGGAAATCACAACTGAAAACACAAGTGTGAAATTCCCATTCCCAATTTCTGATATAGATAAATAAATGACATATCTGAAAAAACGATATAACCTGATTGGATTCCACTGCAGATGTAATAGCTTCTCTAAATGATGCGATGGGAAGCTTTGATCGTGCTTCAGAGATCTAAGCATCATTCACAAACACAAAAATTCTTCTTTTACTTACCCCATAAAACATTGTATGCTTTGTATATAGAACAATCATTTGAAAGTAAAAGAAACTCCTAACCTCCCGAAAACCTTTATCTTTCGCCAATCTAGAACTCAGAGAAGCCACCTTATGTGCAAAATCTTCTTTCTTCATATTTGGTTTGCGAAAAAAGTCATCTCTCCATTTCGATTGTTTGCCTACATGTCCAGTATAAAGGCTCAATGCTGACTCCGTAGCATCAGTTTCACTAGGTGGGTAACGAGTAAACAACTCCCGCAAAACAGGTTTAGCCTCCGGTGGAAGCGACACAAGTTTAAGCTTCTCTTTAGGCACTATAATCTTCTCTTTAGGCACTATATCAGCATCTACCTTGCGAGGTGCAGGTTTAGAAATCATAAGACGCCTATTATTCCCATGCCTACACACAAAGATATCTCATAAAACTTAGGCTCTAAAGTAGTAACACCAATCTAAAAAAACAGTGACTAACCCTTGGCTTTTCGATTTTAAACCAAACCCTCGACACATATGATGAATTACAGCACGTTGGTCAGCTTTAAGACTTGCATCAAACAGATGAGCTACACACAACAAGCAAACATAAACATACTTAAGCCAAAACAAAAACAGAACATTGCTCAAGGGAGAGATTAAAAAAAAAAACTCACTATCTTCACCGGAGGCGAGAAACTCATTGAGGAATTTGGAGCCCCATATACGAGTATTAGTCTCATCTTCCCTTTTCCTCTTCCCCATCAGATTTTTTTTCATGGTTTCTTTGTTTCTCAGTACGGTGTTTGAGAGAGGCGCCTCTGAAACCGAGCTTCTCTGTTTTGGTTTCCCTATTTTCCCTTTGGGAGAGACGAGAGAGAGAACGAACATTAAATTAGTTTGGGCTTAACTAAGCCCTTGTTATAATGGGCTTCTATTGGACCTTTTTAAGATTTGGCCCAAGAAAGAGAAAAAGACTTACAATCACGACACGCGTCACAATCAAATCGAGTAATAAATCGAGAATACGTTACAATTCGTGTGATTCGAAAAGACCAGCACGCACCTGATTCATTCCCCCCGTACCCTTTCGTTTCAAATTTCAAAAAAACGACATTCGATCTCTCTTCTTCTTTCATTTTCTGCGTGTTTCTCGGGAAAATTCCAAAGAATAAAGACGTTGTAGGGTTGTTTTCTGGGTGGTCACTGATTCAAGAAATCAAATGATATGAGACGATTGTTGATGAAGCGAAACCTAAGTCTGGTGTGTAGATCCGTGCTCAGATTCATCGATATTTCAGCTTGTAGAGCCATGGCTTGTTTTCTTGATTGCTTCCGTGGTAGAGACGATCGTTCTTCTTCTAGTAATCTCGTCTCTCACTCTTCACTCGCCAAATCCAGAGTAATCCTTTTCGATTCGATTCTTTTCTTTGCTTGATCGTTTCGATTTCTGTGTTAGTCTAGCTGTTACAATGATCGTTGATGAAATTTGATTCTTGAGCTGGGTTTTGATACCTATAGACCAAGATCGTATCGATCTGGTGTTGAATTTGCCTCTCCTTATCATCTTTTCTTGTTTGATTGTGTCCAGAGAGGTCAGGAATCGCAGAATCATTTGTCAGCATTGTTTATATCTGAAGGTAATTCGATTTTGTGATGTGTATGTATCAGGGAATTAGAGGTGATTTTGCTGATGAATGGATTTTGTTCTTGATTTTGTAGAGAAAGCAGCATCTTCACCTTGCCTTGACAAAGATAGATTTGATTTGGATTCGATACAGATTGACAAAGGTCTAAGGGATGAGGTATGATTATATTAGTAAGCATTGTATCAAATCATGTTGGTTATACTAAAGGCATTGTATTGATATGGTATTTAGCTTTGTTTCAACAATGAATGTGGTATAGATTCTAGATCCTTGAGCTTTCTTTAGATATTTGTAGCCCTGTGTGATTATGTTTACTTGCATTAATGCTTGCAATAAGTTGATTTTCTTATGAAATTGTTCAGAATTCTGTTGTGGTATTTCTTTGCATTTATCAATGGAAACTTTATTGTTCATTCTTTCACAATCTGATTCTTATTTGTGTGTTTACTTGTGTAATCATAGGCGCGTTTCCTTAAAGCTTGTGGTACTATACCGGAGACACCCACTGAAATTAGGAAAGCGTCCCAAAAACTAAGCAGTCCTCAACATTATGGATCTTCCCATTTTCATTCATGGATTTCAAGTAGTTCTGCGATAGGGTTTAATTTGGATGCATCTCCAACCCCTGTGAAAGCTTGTGAAGAAGTGGGAAGACCATCTACTTCAGAGCAAACACCTAGCAGGTACAGCACAATACATGACTTCGTTTAATAAACACTTCCTAGGCTATGCGTGATAGAAGTGGCGTTGTGCTAACATTATTCTCAGATCCTGCTGTAGATTAAACGGTATATGAATCTCGAGTTCACTGGGTTTTTTTTTCATATTAGTTGTGTGATAGATGACCGGGACACTACAAGGATCTCAATTGCTTCTGATGATGCTGATGAAGTAGATAGCATTGGAACTGCATTCAAGGGTGAGCTCGATAGAACTGCCAGGCCTACAGCTGGAAAGACTAAGTCTGTTCGGTTTGAATGCGATGTTGATCAATCTTATTCTTCCAATTCTTCCGAGAATAGCAGTTCAAGAAAATCCGAGAAGGGGGGTAAAATCAGTTTTACTGTGAGCTCTCCTAATCCAACCCCACTAAAGCTATCTGATGAGATGCAAACTCCAGGAACTATATATCCTGCAACATTGGAATCAGCAGGAAAAGGGAGGCCTAGAATCAGGTCTCAGTTTGTGCATTCAGTTTCCAATCTAATGGAAAATGCATCCTTATATAAGATTCTCGAGGATGCACATGGTAGTCTAGAACAAGCTCAAGAGCAGATAGAGGGTGAAACTCCTTCTTCAGTAACTCCTGGGGGAAAAGTAGAAAAAATCTCAGAGGAGGAATTGTCAAAGGGTGAGGCAAGTTTTTCTCCATGGCTAAACCAGATCAGGGAAGACAGTATCGAAAACATAGAGGTTGTAAACGATAAGACACCTCGAGTCGCTGCCATGACTCCAGGTGACAGGCCTATCATAGGACTTGTTGCTGCTCATTGGAATGAGAATGAGCAAACTGAGATTTCACCCAAATGGTGGGATGGAAATGGGATACCAAATTCGACAACCAAATATAAGGAGGTATTATTCCTTGCATTTCATCTTCGCTTTCTTTCTATTCCTCTAATGTTCAGACAGTATACACAATGGTTACATTCTTCTTACATTACACAGGATCAGAAAGTGAGTTGGCATGCTACACCATTTGAGGTGAGATTGGAGAAGGCACTTTGTGAAGATGGTCTGAGTAAATTCCCTCGAAGGTATTAACCATTAATTTCGACAGTATTTGATACTAGTTCCTAGGAGAAGCTATGAGCTTACATAAGCAATCCGTAAATGCGTGTGATGCAGGAAACTTGAAGTGATGGAGGAGGATGAAGGGGATACAGACATATCACAGCTGCAGCATTCAGTGCAACCAAATTCAGTACTTTCCTGCTGAAAGTCTTTGTTACAGAATAGTATTACTTGCATATGGCTATCATCACTCATGAGCAGATGAAATACTTTTAGTTCTGGCTTTGAAGATTTTTAAAAGTATAAAGTATAAGCAGTTGTGTGTTATGAAACCGCTTGAGAATTCTCTTCCTCAGGCGGTTTTTTTTATATTTTTTTCTTAAGTAATATCACATATACTTTCATCGTATATGTCTGAGAGCTCAACGTGTTCATATTTGAAAATGGAGCAAAGCAGAGGTTCCGTCGAGTCCTTTGGCATTGAAGTGAGTAGCAAAGTCTTTAATGGTGGTCTCTCTGTATTTTGGAGGGTTATCTTCAGATACAAGCTCTTTAATAGGTCCATACATTCTAGGATTCGGTCTCATGCCGGTGGTGAAGAAACATGCGACCGAGACTCGAGCTTTTGTAGCTCTGTTTGCCAGTACTCGGTGCTCCAAACTGATGAACTTGTCGTTTGTTATAAGCTGCATAAAGAAAAACCCAACTATTTAACATTTTAGAAACTTGTGGAAACTGAGCGAAAGGCATTGAGCGCTCAAAACTTGCCTGTAGAAGATCTCCGATGTTGACGATGAGTGCACCGGGAACATGAGGAACATCAAACCAGTACCCTTCACGTTGAACTTGAAGCCCTTCAATCTGATCCGGAAGAAGGACGGTAAGGAAAGAGTTGTCGGAGTGCTGACTGGTGCCTAAAGTTAGGTCCGGCTCTGGACAGGGTGGATAGTAATGGCTAAGCATAAGCATCCCCTTTGAGCAATCCATGTCCTTAAGGTGATCAGGTTTTAAACCAAGAGCTTCTGATAAAAGTTCAAAGAGAAATTCCCCCAGATTCATCACTTCCTTTGAGTACTCCATCATAACATCTCTGCGAAAATAATTCACCATATCAATAGAAGATTACACATCAAATCATTAGGTAATAGCAACGAAATCATCATTACTTAATAATTGGTGGAAGATCCTCTGGTTTTGGAGGATCTGGAGCTGTGTAACAAGAGAAAGTGTCTCTCCAGTTTGCAGCCGGAGAACTAAAGAGATCAAAGTTACTTAAATACAGAAACTTCCTGCTGAAATCACGAGCGTAGAGTTGTTTCCTCACTTCTGGAGATTGTTCATGAAACCCACGAACTCCGTCCTTCATCCTCTCGAGAAGATCCAGTGAAACTCCATGGTTGATCACTTGGAAGAAACCCCACTTCCCTGAAGCTTCTTTTATCCCTTCAATCGCGTTCTTGCGCTGAACCTCGTCTTCGAACACTCTTCTTCCTAGATCAATCGTTGGGATGGTGGTGAGATGTTGCAAGTCCGTGGGAAGTGGTTTAGAGTTTAATAACTTGAGAGAAGAGTGATGAAAGATGCGTGGAATTTGTGAGATTCCAGCGTCTACAAGTCCCTTCACGCCTGTCTTTGTCTCGTCGAAAGCTTGAAGCTCACTCACACGATCATATGAAGCAACTTTCGTCGTCGCCATCGTTTTCTTATGTTTCTTAACAAACAGAGCAATGTGATACAATCATATATATGTAACATAACTGATGACCGAACAAAGAAAAAATGTAACTTTTTTTCTTGTGTTCGAAGATGGTACAAGTCGCTACACCAGAACCATTGATCGTATAGATAAGGTGCATAGAAAAAGACAACAATACTTATTGAACAATATCAAAGTCACACGCAGCTTTATTTGACAAATGGGAATTCTTGGATTTTGAGATAGAATCAACAGTATTAATCTCCAAATTTAGAAATATTTTCATGTCGTATAAACACTTAGCACATGACCACGTTCAGACTTTAAAATGGAGCAAAGCAGAGGTTCCATCAAGTCCCTTGGTATCGAAGTAAGTTTTGTAGTCTTTAACGGTGGTCTCTCTGTACTTTGGAGGGTCTTCTTCAGACACAAGCTCTTTAATGGGACCGTACATCCTAGGATTTGGTCTCAGGGCGGTTGTGAAAAAACACGCGACCGAGACTCGAGCTCTCGTGGCTCTGTTCGCCAGTACACGATGCACCAAACTGATGAACTTGTCGTTTGTTATAAGCTGCATCAAAAAGCCCCATTAACATTAGGATCAAAAGAAAGAATATCACTTACACAACACAAAACTTGTGGAAACTTGCCTGTAGAAGATCTCCGATGTTGATGATGAGCGCACCAGGAACATGAGGAACATCGAACCAATACCCTTCACGCTGAACTTGAAGCCCTTCAATCTCATCTGTAAGAAGGACGGTGAGAAAAGAGCTGTCCGCATGCTCACTTGCACCTAAAGTTAGGTCAGGCTCTGGACAAGGTGGGTAATAATGGCCACGCATGACCAAACCCTTTGAGCAATCAATGTCCTTGAGGTGACTAGGGCTTAACCCTAGAGCTTCTGACAAAAGCTCAAAGAGAAATGCCCCCAGATTCATCACTTCCTTTGAGTACTCCATCATAACATCTCTGTGAAAACAATTCACTATTAATCAAGATAAATTGATTGAGATTGGTTAATCAAATCTCATTCAATTATCATGAATTGATTGAGATTGGTTGATCAAATCTCAATCAATTGTTAATGATATCAATTCATAATTTATCTTTCTCTATCAACCTATGATTTATCTTTCTCAATCAATCATGGATTTATCTCTATCAATTTGTTTAATTATATATTATGTAATTATTACTATGATTACGTAAGAGCATCCAGACGCACTCAGGTTCAAGAAATAATAATAAAATATCATATTAGAGCATCTACATCAGTTATATCATTATATGAGTCTCATACAAATAAATTATTAATATTTTTAGAATAATTTAATCTAATAATTAAATGATAAATTACAATAAATATTTGAACCAATTATATAATGACATATGTACCAAAATCTCATAAGTCAGTCTCTAAGTCTCATTGGGAAGAGACTCTTTTCCTTTCTCTCTCATTATTTTGTATTTTTTATATATGTGGGTTTCCCCTAGAGGTGGGCTTAGGAGTCTCTTATTCATCTAGTGTCTTCCATTAGGTTGAATAGAGAGCTTTTGACTGGGATCTTCTTCCCCTTTGTGTTTCCTCCGCCGTTGTTCATCCCTCTACTTTAAAATCCATACCACAGATCCAAAGCCTACCCATCATAAACTATCATCCATTTTCATCTTTCCTTATTCTATCATTACCAGTGCTCCGATATAGATCCGACCTTTGGTTTCGGTTGATTTTATAATCTCTATGTCGTCGAGCTTGGACCAAGCTCTTTTAGCCATGTCGCTAGAAGAGGATGAAGATGATGAACCCTATGTTATTCCAAACCTTCCTCAATTTTTATCTTGTGAGAGAAACAAATTGAGTCTGATGGGGCGTCTTCTTAACCCTGAATACCAATGCATGCAAGATTTAATCAGAGATATGCCAAGAAAATGGCAATTATATGACCGCGTGAGGGGTGTGGCGCTTACTAAGGATCGCTTTCAATTCATCTTTCAGCATGAACGCGATCTTGAAATTGTTCTTGCCAAAGGGGTCCACAACTTCAATCAATGGACTCTTGCTACAGAGAGATGGGTGGAATCACCTCCAGAAGACTACCTCAACTACATCTACCCATGGGTCCAAATCAAAGGAATCAACGTCAACAATTATACTCCAGAAGCAATATCAGGTATTGGGAAATATGTTGGCCTTGTACGAGAAGTAGCCTTTGATCCATTGAAGTCTCAGTTGAGAGAGTATGTTCGAATCAAAGTTCAATTCGATGTATCTCGTGCTCTAAGGAAGTTCAGAGACATAATCACTCATACAGGAGAGAAGGTCCAAGTTGCCTATGTCTATGAAAATATTCAGAAGAGATGTTACACATGCCAAAGACTCACGCATGCCCATAATAAATGCCCGATCTACCTCCAACGAGTCCAGAATCAAATCGAAGGAAAAATTCCCTCCAGAACTACTCCAAAGACACCAACATTAACACCGACGTATCCTTTGTTTGGTGTACTCACTGAAGACCAAGTGGGCATTGATCCAATTTCAGGCCGTCCCAGGATTGCAAAAGAAGTTCTTGATAGCCTCCGACAATATGTGATAGCTGCTGCTAAGGAAGAGGAAAAGAATGTCAGAATTGAACGCATCAAGTCAACAATATCGTCCATAGAAGCTGATCTTATCAAACAAAGCCGAATGTTAAGACTGGAGACCACACCAATCCACTCCACGGATGTTGATAAAGGCAAAGGTCTTGTTTTTTATTACTCTCATCAATCCACCACTTCAAAGGTTCTGCACCAGCCTCATAAGGAGAAGCTATTAACAGACGTTATCTCATCGGGTAAAGATCTGAGAACTTATTTGGTTAGCAAGGGGTCTACTGAACTGTTATCCGACTCTTCTTACGCAACTACTCAACACAAACCAGTTAACAACATTGAAGGCTCTTCTGGCTTATCTCCAAAACAGAAGAACAGAAGAAGGCCTACAAGACGAAACAGATTAGCTCCCACAAAAAACAAAAATCTTCCTAAGCAACCAAGAGCTACTTAAGGAAGCATAGACAAACGAAAAGCTGTTTCTGAACCTGAAGACAGCAAAATCTATCAACCAAGGTTCAAAAAAGCAGGCAGTTCCCCGGGTGGGACTGCCCAGTTAAGATGAGTCTCCTTGCTTGGAATTGTCAGGGAATTGGAACTCCTAGTGACCTGACAATCCCACGCCTCATGGAAATGAGGAAACTCTATTTTCCTGAGGTGTTTTTTTTCTTTCTGAGACTAAGAATAATAGGAAGGTTTTAGTAGACCTACAAGTTTGGCTAGGATATGACAACATTTTCACAATTGATCCTATAGGTCTTAGCGGTGGCCTGGCCTTATTTTGGAAAGCGGGTGTAGATCTTTCTGTTTTGTCCTATAATAAAAATATTATTGACATTTCTATTCAATTTCAAGGTTACTCCTTTTTTCTTTCCTGTATATATGGGGACCCTGTACAAAGTAATAGGCATTTGGTATGGGAAAGAGTTTCTAGAATTGGTATCAATAGGAGGGATAATTGGTGCCTGTTTGGGGATTTCAATGACCTACTTCATAGTGGAGAAAAATTGGGAGGGGTATTCAGAAAGGATGACATTTATGAACCTTTCAGAAATATGATAAATGCTTGTCACTTAGAAGAATTCCCTGGGTTTGGTAATGCTTATACTTGGAGTGGTAAACGTTATGATCATTGGGTTCATTGCAAATTAGATAGATGCTTTGGGAACAAATGGTTTAGATCCTTCCCTAATTCCAATCAAGTCTTTCTAGAGAAAAGAGGGTCCGATCATATACCAGTTCTTTTAAAGCTCCTTTCTTCTCATAATGCCTTCAGAGGAAAGTTTTGCTTTGATGCTAGATTGATTGGTAAACCACATTTAAAGGAGACTATCCAGAATGCTTGGCGTTTGACTACTGATTGCCATTACTCAGAAAGTTCTGTTACCAACAAGCTCAAAGCAGTCAGGAAAGCCATTAGTAATTGGAAGCAGTCACACCCACTCATGCCAGAGTTAAATACATCAACTCCAACAACAACATGAAGATGAAGATTTTGCAGTTATACATCAACTCATCAAAGCCTACAATGAAGAGGAGACATTCTGGAAACAAAAAAGCAGACAAAAGTGGTTAAAAGAAGGAGATGGAAATACACGCTTCTTTCATGCTTCAGTCAAAGCAGATAGAGTAACTAAGGGCCTTTTGCATCTTAAAGATTCATCAGGTCATATCCAAAAATCTGAAGCAGGCAAAGCTCAAGTTGCTCTAGATTACTTCCAAGACTTATTCCAATCTTCAAATCCTGGCAATCTCGAAGAATTCTTCACTGACTTTCCACCACGCATCACTCCTGCCATGAATCAAGCTTTTATTGCTCCAATCACTTCAGAAGAGGTTACAAAGGCGGTTTTTTCTATCAAAGGTGCTAGTGCTCCAGGAGGTGACGGCTTTACTGGTCTCTTTTTCCAGACTTACTGAAGCTTTATAGGGCCTCAGGTTACAGAAGAAATCCTAGCCTTTTTCTCTAATGGCAGATTTCCAAAAGAATGGAATTACACACAACTGTGTTTGATACCAAAGAAGAATAATCCTGAGCTAATGACTGATATCAGGCCTATCAGTCTTTGTAATCTCTTATACAAAATCATTTCCAAGATTTTGGTTAAGAGATTACAACCCTTTTTGTCTCAAATTGTTTCTGTTAACCAATCTGCTTTCATTTCTAATCGCTTGATTTCAGATAACATTTTGGTTGCTCATGAGTTTATCCACAGTCTGAAGTCTCATTCCACCATTTCAAAAGAATATTTGGCAGTAAAGACTGATCTTTCTAAAGCTTTTGACCGTGTTGAATGGAGCTATCTTCAGCATCTTCTCAGGGCTATGGGTTTCCACAATACTTGGGTAAACTGGGTTCTTTTTTGTGTTACTACTGTCAAATATGAAGTTCTGATTAATGGAGTTCCTTATGGATTTTTGTCTCCACAGAGGGGTTTAAGGCAAGGAGACCCTCTGTCTCCTTTCCTATTTGTTCTTTGTTCTGAAGGTCTTTCTCATATTTTATCTAAAGCACAGTGGTTGGGAACTCTTTCTGGCTTTCAATTTCATACTCAGGGCCCTATGATTAATCATTTATTTTTTGCAGATGATTCTCTTTTTTTGTTCAAAGCCTCTGAGAATCACTGTATTGAGTTCCAAAGAATAATGACTCTTTATGGAAAAGCTACTGGCCAAACAATACATCTCAGTAAGTCTTCTATAACTTTTGGTCATAGTATAGCGGAACCCTTGAAGCTTACCATTAAATCTACCCTAGGAATTTCCAATGAAGGGGGTGTGGGTAACTATCTAGGCTTACCTGAGTGCTTTAGTGGGTCTAAGATAGATCTGTTGAGTTACCTTCACGAGAAAATCAAATCTAGGTTTTCTGGTTGGTACTCTAAGCTGCTTTCCATGGGGGGTAAAGAAATCTTGATCAAAACAGTTGCTTTAGCCATGCCTATCCATGCTATGTCCTGTTTTAAGCTTCCAAAATCAACCTGTGCCAGCCTTACCAATGCGATTTCAGATTTTTGGTGGAATTCTCTAGAAGGAGTTAAGAAAATTCACTGGGTCAATTGGGACAAAATGTGTTTAAACAAAGATCAGGGTGGTTTAGGTTTCAGAGACCTTGAGTGCTTTAACCAATCTCTTTTAGCCAAACAAGCTTGGCGTCTCCTTCACCACCTTTCCAGTCTTTTTTCCATGGTTTTCAAAAGCAAATATTACCCCAACATTGATTTCCTCACAGCCCATTTGACTACAAATGCATCTTATGCTTGGAAAAGTCTGCATTTTGGCAGAGAACTTCTCCAACAGGGCCTGCAGATAAAGATTGGTAATGGCCAGTCTACAAAAGTTTGGCAGGATAAATGGCTTGTTGATAACGGTCTGAGAGCTCCTTTAAGGAAGAATAGTTTATTCAATTTATCTCTCAAAGTCCATGATCTCTTGGATCATCATAACAAATGTTGGGACAGAGATAAATTGAATAACCTATTCTTCCAACCTGACATTGACCTTATTCTTGCCATAAAGCCAGCCTTGTCAAGACCAGATTTCTATATTTGGAAGCACACCAAATCTGGAACATATACAGTTAAAACTGGTTACTCTCTTGCTCATTCACTCAAGCATCAAACTCTGATTTAGGAGTCAATCAGTCTACCATCCACTCTTGATCTCACGGATGTCATTTGGTCTTTGATGGTGCCTCTTAAGATCAAAATTTTCCTCTGGAAGGTACTTAATAATATTTTGCCTGTAGCTGTTAATCTTTTAAGAAGGGGAGTAATATTTTGCATGTAGCTGTTAATCTTTTAAGAAGGGGAGTCAGAATAGATAATAGATGTCAAGCTTGTGGTTTTGATGGGGAAACAGTGAATCACCTTCTTTTTACCTGCCCTCTCTCTCGGATTTTATGGGCTCATTCTGGTTTCCCTAATCCTCCCAATGGTTTTAACCCTGATTCCATTTTTTGTAATATGCATCATCTCCTAGTTATGTCAAAAACTAGGACAGTAGATCCCTCTGTAGCTAGATCGTTTCCTTGGATTCTTTGGTATTTGTGGAAAAACAGAAACAAACTTTGCATTGAAGGCATTAGTTTTGACATCCCAGATACTTTGACAAAAATCTTAGATGAATCCAATAACTGGTTCTTAGCCCAGGAAGTCTCAAACCAAGATATTGTCTCTCCACCTCCACCTAATATTATTTTCTCCAATCCGCCTTGGAAGCCTCCAGATCCTACCACCTTAAAATGTAACATAGGCTTCTCTTGGTCTAAAGCTAAATCTTTAGCGGGCGGGTCTTGGGTTATTCGTAATCATCTAGGTGATGTTCTACTTCATAGCCGCAATAGCTTCACTGATGTTCATGGTACGAAAGAGGCTCAGTTCCAAGTTCTCTCTTGGACTATAAAAAGTTTGCTTGATCTATCATTCACCAATATCATTTTAGCGATGGAAGGAAAAGATTTCATTGATTCAATCAATAATCCCTCGCTTTGGCCCTCTTTTCAAGAGATTGCGGATGACATTTCAAGCTTACTATCACTCATGCCTTCAAGTATTCTCACCTTTGAGCATCACTCAACCAATATTGGAGCATCTCTTATTGCGAGAAGTGTCACTAACGAAGATCGATGGTGTTCTTATATAGCTTCTGGCTATCCATCTTGGCTTACCGAAGTCTTTCTTTTAGACAAATCCGGCATTGTTGCTTAATTACTTGCTTATGTTACTTTTTAGTTTACTTTGTTTTGTCTTTGTAAAACTGTTTGTTTCTATCTTTCAATATCAATCAGATGAAAAAAAAAAAAACTCACCAATGTGGGTGCCCTTAGTCTCTTTAATCTATGAGACTCAGTCTCTTAAGAGCATCTCTTGAGTCTCACCAAATATAATTAAAAAACAAAAAATAATAAAATATTAGTTAAGTCTCATAAGTTTTATGAGACTTGTGAATTGAGTCTTATTGGATGGAGACTATAGAGTTCAGTCTCATAAATTGGTGAGACTCGTTTATTATTTTATTATTTTTTGTTTTTTAATTATATTTGGTGAGACTCAATGAATCTCACCATTGGAGATGCTCTAAGTCTCTGTTTATATAACAGTCTCATCCTTTTATGAGACTCTAACCTCTTTCTCTCTCCTTCTTTTCTATATTTTATTTTTATTTTATTGGTTATGAGACTCATAAAAAACTTACCAATATGGATGCTCTAAATTTTCTTTATAAGCATATACAATCTCTCATATCAATTCAAGTAAATACAAGCAAAGTTTTCTCTACCTCTTCTTATTTTCTTAATCTCATATTTTCCTCATTTACCATATCAATAGAAGTATACACATCAAATCATTAGGTTATAGCAACGGAATCATCATTACCTAATACGGAATCATCATTACCTAATAACTGCTGGAAGATCCTGTGGTTTTGGAGGATCTGGAGCTGTGTAACAAGAGAAAGTGTCTCTCCAGCATGCGGATGGAGAGCTAAAGAGATCGAAGTTACTTGAATACAAAAACTTCTTAGTGAAATCACGAGTGTAGAGTTGTTTCCTCACTTCTGGAGATTGTTCGTGAAACCCACGAACTCCATCTTTCATCTTCTCGAGAAGATCTAGTGAAACTCCATGGTTGATCACTTGGAAGAACCCCCACTTCCCTGAAGCTTCTTTAATCCCTTCAATCGCGTTCTTGCGCTGAACCTCGTCCTCGAACACTCTTCTTCCTAGATCAATCGTTGGGATGGTGGTAAGATGTTGCAAGTCCGTAGGTAGTGGTTTAGAGTTTGATAACTTGAGAGAAGAGTGATGAAAGATGCGTGGAATCTGTGAAATTCCAGCGTCTACCAGTCCCTTCACGCCTGTCTTTGTCTTTTCGAAAGCTTTAAGCTCACTCACACGATCATATGAAGCAACTTTCGTCGTCGCCATTGTTTTCTTATGTTTCTTAACAAACAGAGCAATGTGATACAATCATATATATATAACATAACTGATGACCACACAAAGAAAAAATGTAACCTTTTTCTTGTGTTCGAAGATAGTACAAGTCGCTCACGAGAACCATTGATCATATAGATAAGGTGCATAGAAAAAGACAACAATACTTATTGAACAATATCAATGTCACATGCAGCTGTTTGACAAATGAGCATTCTCTGATTTTGAGATATAACATTATTAATCTCCAAATTTAGGGGAAAACGGTCATTTAATTCTTCAAGTATTTTGATTGAGCGAATTTATTCCCCAATTTTTGTCTGCTCACATTAATTCTCGAAGTTGTGTTTGACTGTTTAAATCAAAGAATCTGAAAGTCAACATTTAATTTAAATAATAAAATATAAATATTTTTATAAAAATATTAATATTTTTATAAAAATATTAATATTATAATAAAAATAACAATAATTTTTCAAAAAAAATCCAAAAATCCAAAAAATAAGAATTTTTTTTTATAAAAATGCAAAAAAGTTTTTAAAAACTCTTAAAATTTTCTAAAATTTACAAAATAATAATATTGAGTTATTAAAAAAAATTATCATCAATATTAATTTTTAAACGATAAATTTTCAAAATATATATTTCGTAATCGTTAAAATTTTAAAATTAATAAAGACATTTTTTGGATTAATTGATTATTTTGAATAATTAGCCAAAATATTTTGGATTTAGGTTTAAATAACTATTTGGATTATTTATCTAAAACCGCTTTTTTATCCAATCTACTTTGGATTAATTGACCATTTCAGATTATTTATCTGAAAATACTTATTTATCCGAACTAATTTGGATTAATTGAGTATTTAGATTAATTAAGTATTTTAGATTAATTATCTAAAAGCTCTTATTTAACCGAATTATTTTGGATTATAATTGAAACTTTTGTTAGAGTATAGCGTTTTTAGAGCTAAGGATTTACTAAAATTATAGGATTTATGATTCAATTAGGGTTTATATGACTAGATTTTAGGGTTAAACCCCTTTAGAGTTAGATTTTATGATTTAATAACTACTATTATGTATAATTTTTAGGATTCAAGGTTTTAGATTTTAGAGTTTAGAGTTTGTTAGGGGTGAAACCACTTTCTTTTAAGATTGAATAACCCTAAAACCTTATAAATAGTTTACACTAAAAAATAATAATTTTGAAAAAATTATTGTTTAGAAATTAAATATTGAATAATAATTTTATTTTTATTATTACTCAAATATTATGATAAATTTTAGAAAAATTAATTTTTAAAAAACTTTTTTTTAATTATTTTGGAAATTATTTGGATTTTTTAAAATATTATTGTTATTTTTATTTAAAATATTATTATTTTGATTAAAATATTAATATGTTATTATTAAAATTAAAGGTTGAATTTTTGAGTTTTTGGTTTAAACAGTCCAACACAGCTTCAGTAATTAATATGAGCATGCAATAGTTGAAGAATAAATTCGCTCAATCAAAATAGTTGGAGAATTAAATAACACTTTTCCCCCAAATTTAGAAATATTTTGATGCCGTATATATATGCGTGAGAAAGTATAGTAACAGTAGCACACTAGTGCACACGACTATGTTCAGATTTTATAATGGAGCAAAGCAGAGGTTCCATCAAGTCCCTTGGCAGCGAAGTAAGTATTGTAGTCTTTAACAGTGGTCTCTCTGTACTTTGGAGGGTCTTCTTCAGACACAAGCTCTTTAATGGGTCCGTACATTCTAGGATCTGGTCTCTGGGCGGTGGTGAAGAAACACGCGACCGAGACTCGAGCTCTTGTAGCTCTATTCGCAAGTACTCTATGCTCCAAACTGATGAACTTGTCGTTTGTTATAAGCTGCATCAAAAGTAAATCTTTGAGCCAAGAAGAACACTTGCACCATGCAAAACTGTTAAAAAAAAACTTGCCTGTAGAAGATCTCCAATGTTGATGATGAGCGCACCGGGTACATAGGGAACATCAAACCAGAACCCTTCACGTTGAACTTGAAGCCCTTCAATCTCGTCTGGAAGAAGAACGGTGAGAAAAGAACTGTCGGCGTGCTGACTTGTGCCTAAAGTTAGGTCAGGCTCTGGACAAGGTGGGTAATAATGGCCAAGCATGACCAAACCCTTTGAGCAATCAATGTCCTTGAGGTGATTTGGGTTTAACCCTAGAGCTTCTGATAAAAGCTCAAAGAGATATTCCCCCAAATTCATCACTTCTTTTGAGTACTCCATTGTAACATCCCTGGAAACACAATTTGAGATTCATGAGAAACTGATGACTTTAAGAGATTTACACATCAAACTTGGTTAAGTTACCTGCAAATCTCTGGAAAATCCTGTGGATTGGGAGGATCTGGAGCCAAGTAACAAGCGAAAGTGTCTCTCCAATTTGCAGATGGAGAGCTAAAGAGATCGAAATTACTTACATACCCAAACTGTTTGCTGAAATCTCGACTGTAGTATTGTTTCCTCACTTCTGGTGAAAGCTCATGAAACCCACGAACTCCATCTTTCATCTTCTCGAGAAGATCTAGTGACACTCCATGGTTGGTCACTTGGAAGAAACCCCACTTCTCTGCTGCTTCTTTAACTTTATCAATCGCGTTCTTGCGCTGAATCGTGTCTTGGAATACACGTCCTCCGAGATCAATGGTTGGGATCGTCGTGAGATGCGAGGAAACTGGTTTGGAGTTTGATGAATTGAGAGGAGGGTGATGAAAGATGCGTGGAACTTGTGAAATCCCCGCCTCGACGAGTCCCTTCACACCTGTTTTGGTCTCGTCGAAAGTTTTTAGCTCACTGAGACGATCATATGAAGAAATCTTGATCGTCTCCATAGTTTTAGATTTACAAGAAAACAGAACATTCTGATACAATCACATAATATAACCCACAAAGAAAAATTGAAACTTTCTAATTGGGGTGTGAAGATAGGACAAGTAGATACAGGAAAACCACTGATCATAGATAAGGTTGGTAGAAAAATCAACAGTTTAGGTCCTTTAGGACAGTGACTGATCCAGAGAAGTCTTATAGTCTTATTACACAACGAAGTTATTATTACAGAGGAGTTTAAAGTCACATTACATATTTTATCAAACAAATGGCATTTTTCAGATCTTGAGAGAGAGTAATCCAGATGTACCATCAAATCCTTTGGATCTGTAGAACTTGGCATACTCTGTTATGGTTGTTGCTCTATATTTTGGAGGGTTTTCTTCAGACAGAAGCTCTTTCATGGGTCCATAAAGTCGAGGATTCGCCATCAAATACGAACTGAAGAAACATGCAATTGAAATTCGCGGTCCATTTCCATTCGCCAAAACTCTATGCTCCACGCTTATATACTTACCGTTTGTTATAAGCTACACAAAAGCATACAAAAAGATGATCAAAGTCAAATTTGATTATACAGTCCATAGATTACAAACATTGATCTTAGTTAATCAGTTAGTTAACCTGTAGAAGATCACCAACGTTAATGACAAGAGCTCCAGGAACAGGAGGAACATCAACCCAGTATTGATCATGGAGAACTTGAAGCCCTCCGATATGGTCTTGAAGAAGAACCGTGAGAAAAGAATTATCCGAGTGTTGTGTTAAGCCTAGAGTAAGGTCTGGTTGGGGACATGGCGGGTAATAATGACCGAGCAGTAGTAATGAGTCTGCGCAATCCATGTCCTTGAGGTGATTAGAGTTTAATCCTAGAGCTTCAGAGAGAAGCTCAAAGAGTAATGTACCCAATTTCATCACTTCTTTTGAGTACTCAATCATCATCTCCCTGACCAAATTTTATAACAAGAAAACCATAAATATGGACACTTTTTCATATGTTGTATTTAGTGTATGCTAGTATGATCTTAAATGCCTGATATGTGATTTTTTTATAAAATAAAAACTATTGAATCAAGTTATTTAAGAATCCAATTACAAACATTGTTAAAAATCTTATGCTACTTATTTCTAAATAGTACATATAAGTTAAAGTCCAGTGTTATTGAATTTTAATACTGTAGAGAGGAGTGACTATAGACCAAAACTCCGAAATTTATAAACTTACCCGCAAGCAGCAGGCAACTCCTCATCTTTTGGAGGATCAGGGACAGTATAACAACCGAGTGTATCTCTCCAATTCGCAGCGGCCGAGCTAAAAAGATCGAAATTACTGCTATATACCATCTTACTAGCTGGATCTCGAGAGTAAAACCCTTTCTTCACTTCAGGATCTTGCTCATGAAACTCACGAATGGCCTCTCTCATCCTCACCAACACATCGAGCTCGATCCCGTGATTGATCACTTGGAAAAAACCCCATTTCTCTGCCGCGTCACCGATTTTCTTTACCAAATCTTGCCGTGTGATTGAGTCTTGACCTCCTTTGAGATCGATGGTTGGGATTGCGAAGTGTGATGATTCTGAGGAAGGTGGTTTCGGACTAGCTAAAGTGTCGGGAGATGTATGGAATATAGCTGGAATCGAAGAGATTCCGGCATCAACAAGGCCTTTGACGCCGGTTTTCGTGTCGTCGAAAGCTTTTAGTTGAGATGAACGATCCGATGAAACAGTTTGAGTTGACTCCATATGGTCTTCTTGGTCTTTGTTTTTCTCTTTTTTCTCTTTTGCTTTTACAGAAAAACTGAGAATGCAATTCCATTGATTGCAGTTTGATGTGTTAAATATACTACTATTTCATTATAGTCAACGAGGGAGATTAAATTTTTTAAGAAAAATGAAAAAATGAAAGTACATGTCTTAAAGGTGCTTCACGTTCCATGTCGAGACACAAAAAAAGGTTTTAATTTTTAAATTAAATGGGCGGCTGAATCGAAGAAGACGTATGTACATATAATAATGAAAAAAGTGGAGATGCGGGGTATCGATCCCCGTACCTCTCGCATGCTAAGCGAGCGCTCTACCATCTGAGCTACATCCCCGATGACAAGGCCATGTAGATATTTAATAATAGCTTAAGACTAAAGGGAAAATGCGGCTGATAATGACTTGCCACCAACCCGGAAGAGAAATGCGACACGTCAAATACGTCATGTAATGAATTGTTTATGGTTCAAGTCATTTCATAATGTTTTCTTGTTTTTTTTTTCTTCCTTTTTTATCAACAACAACATTTCACACAATGAAGGTTTTTCTTGTAACTTTTCACACAATGAAGTTCTATCAAACTAAATATGAACTAATTCTTCACATGTATACCATCGTTATTTATTTATATTTGCATATATCATTTTTAAAAATGGTTAAAATGCGAACAATTAGTCGGATAATATGACTTAATAGGAAACATATGAATATTTTCATAATTTTTTCAAGAATGATAGTATATGGTGGGAAGTCTATTAAAAATAAAAATAAAGTGGATTTCAAAACTTTAATTCTTTTTGTTGTTTCAAATATGTCTATCAATTCTATTTTTCTTTGTTCTTAAATTGATTTTTTTTTTAAAGTTTGATTGCATTTTTAGTTCTCTTTTTTGGTAAGGTTTTCATGAATATAGTTAATAAAGAAAACACACAGTAGATAGATATGGATTTTTTCATTAATTAATTATCAATGTACAAATATGTAATATATATACAATGTGCTGACACGAATCCACTAGATGCCTTTAGTATTTACGATACTGCCATTAAATCTTATAAGAGATGTTTAATATGGGTAGAGATATAAAGGGTAATGATGCATCTATTGCAACTTGCAACAATGTAAAATTCTAGATTTTCATTCATATGTTGTGATTCTTCAATTTCAAAGAATCCTTTCAAAAAATAGATATATTATTAAAATTGTTAAAATGTGAGCAATTAGTCAGGTGATATATTTTTCATATTTTTTTTTAAAAGAATGATAGTATATGGTGGGAAGTCTATTAAAAAAAGAAGAAACTTTAAAAAACTGAAAAACTTGGTCATTTGTCACAGGGTAGAGGAAAAAAAAAAAAAGAGGAGCTTTTTAACCTCTGGGCTTATGATATCTGGGCCTTAAAGACACCATGGGCCTCTTTCTCTGTATCATACTCTTAAGCGGACTGTTTTTGTGATCGTTAACCGGTTATCAGAGAACAGAGAATAGGTCATGAGAATTTCTATTTTCCTCTCCTTTCAAACCAGTGGCTCACTTTCCCGGTGACTCCCAGTCAAAAATTTCAAAATTAATCCCTAAAGTGCCCTAATCCTTAGCTTCTCGTCGGAGGAAACTTCCGGCGAGAAATTGAGTGCTAAAGAGTGAATAGGGCGAGTGTTTTGGCCGGAGAGATGGCCGGAATAACGAGAACAGCCGGTTCATTTACGTTGACTCCACACAAGGTCTCCGTTTGTATTCTCCTCCAGATATACGCTCCTTCTGCTCAGATGTCTCTTCCTTTCCCTTTCGCTTCCGTTTCTCAACACAACCGCCTCGGCCTCTACTTGCTCTCTCTTACTAAGGTTATTTAATTGCATTTATCATATAGGTTTCCGAGATTTGATTCAGCAATGTGTGGGTTTTATGATTCTCGATGAATAATAGAGTGTGCATTTTTGTGGTGTTGTGTATATATAATTGTTGTTTCGTGTTGCAGTCTTGCGATGATATATATGAGCCAAAGCTGGAAAAGCTCATCAACCAGTTGAGGGAAATTGGTGAAGACATAGATTCGTGGCTAACTGACCATTTAACTAATAAATTTTCTTCCTTGACTTCACCAGATGATTTATACAACTTCTTTAATGAAATGAGAGGTTAGTTACTCGTTTGCTTAACTTCCGCTTTTTATCTTGTTTGTTTGAGTCTTAGTGTTGTGTCATTTCCTTGTTTGTAGGAATACTTGGGAGCCTTGATTCAGGAGTTGTCCAAGACGACCAGATTATTTTGGATCCCAATAGCAACTTGGGAATGTTTGTCCGTCGTTGCCTTTTGGCATTTAACCTTTTATCCTTCGAGGTATTAGTTATCTTAGGTTTGGATCATGTTAAATATATAATCTGAAATAGACTGCTGAAACACAAAAGTTAATGTCTGAAAGATCCGTTTATGTGAATTCCATGCAGGGATTTTGCCATCTTTTTTCAAGTATTGAAGCCTACTGCAAAGAAGCCCATTCCAGCTCTGCTCAGTTTTATGCATCTGATGATAACCTGGAGTCACTAACACAATATGATCATATGGATTTGGAGAGTTATGTAATGGATAAAGCAAAGGAAGAATTAGAGCTACAGAAAAATGCTAGTGGAAGAGTCCCTTTTCACCTTCATACGCCGGAACGACTTTTCAAAGTGACAGAAGGTATCCCTTATGCATTTCACTCATTTTTATATAGAGCTTCTCAGATATCAAGTGCTGGAAAATATGGAGGAAGCAGAGTTTTATATTTGTGATCAGGCTACCCTTGTATATGTTTGATAACATGCTTTTGCTGGTACATTAGCATTAGTCCTAGGATCAAAGTATAACCTGCGTCATATTTTAATGTGAAGACTTTTGAAGTGTTTGTATGAAACCTTTTTAAAAATTTGTTTGAAGATTATGTGCTCTAATTAGACTAATATTGTCTGTTTAATTTTTGTGTTTGATTAATTTTTTTGTTTCAGCACTCTCTTATTTTTTTACGCTCTCAACAGTGTAATAACCTGCAGAACAAATTAAACATGCAGGTCTGCTAGTTACTAGGAAGGAAAAATCAAGAACCAGCAAGAAAAATACAGAGGCTACTCCAGTTGCTTGTGCCTCGTCAAGTACATTTGAGGATACTCTCGTAGATGAGTCACAATTCCTTAGGACAAATTTCCAGATACAAGGCTTTTTAATGGAACAGGCTGATGCAATTGAAACGTAAAGCCTCTCTTTTATTTGTATCCAGTTTATTACTGTTGGGAGTATTGCTAGTTATTAAGCTTTCATCTGATTTGATGTCAGCCATGGAAGTTCATTCTCTTCAAGTTCGATCGAAAGTTTCCTTGTACAGCTTCAGAAATTAGCCCCTGAGTTGCATCGTGTACGTCTTGGTTCCTCATATTTTCATTTTCTGATTATGTTTTTATTGCTATCATATTCTTACATGTTATTTACGGCATGCAATGATTCAGGTTCACTTTTTGCGTTACTTGAATAAACTTCACAGTGATGACTATTTTGCTGCTTTGGATAATCTCCTCCGTTACTTTGACTACAGGTAATCTGTACTCTTTACTGTTTTATGTCTCTTATGTATTTATGACAAAAATATATATTTCTGCTGAAGGCGTTTATTGCTTGCTTGTGAGTCCAGTATATATTAGTTGTGTTTTGCCTGATATATATATGTGTCATTAAGACCTTTGTTTCACACATGAGCTGATCCATGATCCACTGTCTAAAAGTGCAGGGACTGAGGGATTTGACCTTGTTCCTCCAGCTGGTTGCAGCATGGAGGGAAGGTACGAGATTAGTTTGCTATGTTTGGGAATGATGCATTTCCGCTTTGGTCATCCTAATCTGGCTCTAGAGGTTAGCATTAGTTCTCTCAATAGTTTTGATTGCTATAGCTTTATTCTTGACCTTTAAATTTCTGCTTGAATGGACCCAAATGCACATTATATAGTTTGCTCATAATATGCTTTCTCCTCAACCACAGGTTTTAACTGAAGCTGTGCGTGTATCGCAGCAGGTATATACTCACTTTATTCATCCGCTGTTAACTTTGTTATAGTATTGAAGAAAGTGGTGTGTTTTAAAATCCCTGCAGGACATTATTTGTATGAAAATTTCCAAGTTGAATCTTGACTAGTTTTGTCTATCTTTCGATAGTTATATCCTCAAGTTCTGTGAAGCAATTCAAGACTTTTAACACCAGTTATGTTTAGATTTCCGAAATTTATTGGACTGTCTTAGATCCTTCCGTACCTAGAAACATCAGGCATATTTAACATACAAATGGATGTTTTAAATGCTTCCGAAAGTATGTATGTAAAAGACATACTGATTTCTAGGTGGTTCCATGGGGTAATGCAGTCTAAGCAGATATGAATTTTGTTTATTGAGTACATGCTAGAAGGATTACATTGCTCTCGTTTGGCTTGTATATGCCACATGAGTAACACTAACACCTTCCTTTATTTAAAGATACTGTTGTTCAAGCTTTAGTTCGTTTGTGGTATTTAAAACGCTTTTTGATTCTTCAGCTTAGGAATGATACTTGTCTAGCCTATACGCTAGCAGCAATGAGCAATTTGTTATCAGAAATGGGAATTGCAAGTACCGCCAGCATTCTCAGATCCTCATACTCACCAGTCACTAGCACTACGTCTTCATTATCTGTACAACAAAGGGTGTACATACTTTTAAAAGAGTCTTTGAGGAGAGCTGACAGTCTAAAATTAAGACGCTTGATGGCTTCTAATCATCTGGCAATGGCTAAATTTGAGTTGATGGTAAGATCTACACTTAACTGTTAGTGAACATAGTTTTTACCGTATGTATTTGTCTTTATCCTGATGTCCTGGGAACCTGTGGTATGATTTTTTCATTTAGAACTATGTGTTTTCCCTCACATCTTTTGACGCACAAGAACCAGTGAAATACCAAATGCACCATGCATTTAGAGAAGTTCTTTATAAAAGCATGTTAACATGTGGTGGGGTATTATATTATGTAGGACATGAAACTTGAATTTGCACGAACTTTTACATTTAAGTTATCTGTTTTCTTTGTTTGTTTTTTCTTTTCCTCTTTGAAGAGAAAATCACCAGTTTTCTTTTTCCTTAGGACATTGCTTCTTTGATAACAGTTAACTAGCGAGACAAAATCCATATCTTTGTTTTTCTAATCTGTGATATACACCAAAACATAATAGTTATTTGTTGTGATACAGCATGTGCAAAGGCCTCTACTGTCGTTTGGTCCCAAAGCTTCTATGCGTCACAAAACTTGTCCAGTTAGTGTCTGCAAGGTACTTATTTACCAACTAACCATTTCTGACTAAAATGAAATATTCAGATCTCCTTTTGTGGTCTAATGAGTTTTTGAATATCCATGGCAGGAAATAAGACTAGGTGCACACCTAATCAGCGACTTTTCTTCGGAAGGCTCTACAATGACAGTTGATGGTTCTCTAAGCTCGGTTTGGCTTAAAGACTTGCAAAAGCCATGGGGTCAACATGTGTTTTCTCAAGACTCTGGTTCTAGAAAGAGTTCAACGTTTTTCCGGTTCTGTGATCATTTGATCTCGGTTCCTGGATCTGTATCACAATTAATAGGTGCTTCATATTTACTACGGGCTACTTCATGGGAGTTATATGGCAGGTATGATTGATGTTGGCTTTTTGTTTGAAGATGATTGTTACTTTCTTAGAAAGCTCGTCTGGTGAATTAACCAGCATTAGTTAGTGCAAATTGTTTGTTTTGACCTTGAAAATGCTGTAAACCAGTAGTATATGAGTCCCCTATAGATTATTACACTATGAGCTGAAATTTGCTAAAATATAAGTTAAATCTCCTTAGCATTTCCTCATTTTGCTTCTGATGCTTGAAGTGCACATTCAGGGAATGAAATCTTGATCATGCTGTTGGTTTATCTGTGTTTCCATCTTTGCTCTGTTTTCTTATCCCTGGAAAGTTGTTTTCCAGCTCATATTTTCACAGTTTCTTTCACTCCTTTCATAGCTTATGCCTTTCACTTAAGTAAGGTAACTAGAGAGACCAAAGTTTAACTTCTCACCACTCAAACCCTTAAAGTTGATGAACTTATTACTCATACAATTTCTCTATACCGTAGGAACTTGAGCTATTGATTTTCTGTAGTTTATTAATGCATTTGTTTGTGTCAGCGCTCCTATGGCTCGGATGAATACCTTGGTGTATGCAACTTTATTCGGTGACTCTTCAAGGTACTTTTATGTAAATGTATCACTTTCATGTTCTCTGTTCAGTCCCTCTCCCTCTCCCTTTGGAGCTCTCTATTTAAAATGGTCCCCTTGAGTGATTTTGATCTATCTTTTGCATCTATAGTTCATCTGACGCAGAGTTAGCGAACTTGAAGCTCATTCAACATTTGGCATTATATAAGGGATACAAAGGTTAGATTCTGTGCACAAGGTCATGAACGCTTTGTTATAACTAAATATTATGTTTCTGTACAAGGTATACCATGTCAGTGGAAAGTCAGAACTCTGTTCTTATTTTTTTTATTAAGTTTATATGTTGTTTCTTCAATTACATTCTTAAAAATTATTTACATATTGCTCCATGTTTTTCCCCCTTATGTTGACCTCTTTTCTGAATTCAATGCTATTCCAGATGCCTTTGCCGCTCTTAGGATTGCGGAGGAGAAGTTCTTAACCGTATCAAAATCAAAAATATTGTTGCTCAAGTTGCAGCTACTACATGAACATGCCTTGCATCGGTAAGGTTCCCAGTCTCCAGTACATGCCACTCCTCCTCTTGTTATACTCTCTCCTGGACCAGATTAGCTTTATGATTACTAGATTACTGGAAAGGAGGGGGGGGAGTCTAACTAATTTTTCCTCCCCTAAAAGTAACTTTCTGCCAGCGTTGTACTGTTTTACAACACTCATGAAGTCTAATGAAGTTGCTTCGTTTGATATTCTGCTTAAGCAACTATATAAAACTAGCAAAGTTGGTTTATTTATTTGATCACTTAGCGTATTGTTTGAATTCAAATGCGTTGAGGCTGTATAAGCAGTTGTTGGGATATACAATTTAAACAAAATCCCTCAAGCCAGCTGTTCTAACCTTGTTCAAACCATCAGTGGGAATCTAAAGCTAGCTCAACGAATGTGCAATGAGCTTGGAGGCTTGGCATCAACCGCCATGGGTGTAGACATGGAGCTGAAAGTAGAAGCAAGTCTTCGTGAAGCTAGGACGTTGCTTGCAGCGAAACAGTATAGCCAGGTTTATAGTAAATTTTTGTTGATGATCTGTTTTGAAGCCTGTGTTATCCATAATTTCAGGACATGTGGTATGCCTTGTTACTGTATCTTCATTTAGCTTTGGTACTATGTTCTCCACAGGCAGCAAATGTGGCACACTCCCTCTTCTGCACGTGCCACAAATTCAATTTGCAAATTGAAAAGGCTTCTGTTCTTCTTCTGCTTGCAGAGATCCATAAGGTATGACATGGCTACAAGAATGTACTAGAATAAGAGCACACTGATTGTAATCTGATATATCACTGAATATATTTCCAGACTTACCAGATTGTAAAAACTATTTGTTTTCTGTGTCTTTTTTAACTCCCACCCATAGCTCACCATGCATAATTTCTTCTGAATGTGCTATATGTCGTTTATTTTCAAATCTTTATTAGTTTTCTGGTCGCCCTCTTTTGGTTCTCAGAAGTCAGGAAATGCAGTCCTGGGTCTTCCATATGCGCTGGCAAGCATCTCGTTTTGCCAGTCATTCAACTTGGATCTTCTCAAAGCATCAGCTACTCTCACGCTGGCGGAGCTGTGGCTTGGTCTTGGATCAAATCATGCAAAACGGGCCTTAGACCTTTTGCATGGGGCTTTCCCTATGATTCTTGGCCATGGTGGTCTGGAGTTGCGTGCTCGAGCATACATTTTTGAAGCGAACTGCTATCTGTCGGACCCAAGCTTTTCAGGTAGGTTTTGTTATCTCGACTGCTCTGACTATGGTTCACACTTTTAAGTTGCATGGGGTGATACCATTGCCACATAGAGGGCTTTTTCTGAAGAGGAATGACATTAGGATTATGAAATCAACCTAAGCGAGGATTGTTCACACACGATGAATAGAATTTGACTTTACATATAAAGTTTTGTCTTTCTTGTTGAGAGTTTCTAAAATCTTGTCTCAACTCATCAGTTTCTACAGATTCTGACAGTGTCCTGGATCCTCTAAGACAAGCTTCGGATGAGCTCCAAGCTTTGGAGGTAACTTATGCCAATAAAAATGCTATGTAGCTTTCATTTCAAAAATGAACTCAAACTATATTCTATCGCCACATTATTGCATAAAGAGATGCTCTGTTGCTTTTGGATCAAATATAAAACAGAACTTAATAGCTAGGTCCAGCTTTGGTTTAGCTCATTATAACGAAAAAGGGATCGTAGTATCGTCATTTAATGTTGGTTAGCGTATTAATCACTATTTAATTTTGCAGTACCATGAACTGGCGGCTGAAGCTTTGTACCTAATGGCTATGGTATACGACAAACTTGGACGGCTTGAGGAGAGGGAAGAAGCTGCAGCTTCGTTTAAGAAGCATATCATAGCTCTCGAGAATCCTCAAGACAACATGGCATAAGAGTTTCTGTCAAGCTTGTAACTTATGTAAACAAGTTGTACTTATACCTTATATAGTTCTGAAAATGTAGGAGATTAAAGAGTAATCTAGGTGATTTGAGAAAAAACTTCGACATACTATCTTTCAAAAAAAAAAAAAACGAGATTACGAAATTGATTGCTATGCACAAACCGGTCACCGGTTATTTCCTGTTTTTTGTTTTTTGTTTTTTTCCGCAACGCAAATAAATTAGAAGTAGTATTGGCAGGTCGTTGGCAGCCGACTCATTCGGTTTATTAGGCTCTGTTTTCATTTGCTATTTTGACAATAGTTAGGAGTGTATTGAATTATGCATTTGAAATGGTTTGATGTTTAATAAGGTTTTTTGAGAGTTTGGATGATTTAGAGGAATTTTAATTAAACCCCCTCAAATTCAACATAAACTATGTGATTTGAGTTTTTTTTTTTTTTTAAATGACTCATTCAAATCACTTAAAACCAAATGATTAAAATATTTTCAATAACATCGAATTTGATGGTATTTGTTAATATCACTAGTCTAATAACATAAAAATTTAAAAGATGTTTTAAAATACATGTTTCAATAGTACTGAATTTGTCAAATCACACAAAAATCACTATAAATACATGATCAAATATACTCCCTAATAGTATGAACGAACTTTTCTTCGAATACTACTAGATTTCTACCAAGTTATTTTCAGTTAACGAGTCTGCTTTTAAATAGCTAAACCTATTACAAAAAATAAAATAAATTGATTGTTTATTTCCATTACTCGATTATTGAAATTCGTTTATCCTAATTAATAATTGTGTATTGGTGAATGGAACGTTGTCAGTTTACGGAATTAGTACTCGGATGCATAAATCGATTGTGAGTGCTTTTGCATCAACGGCGAAACGGTTTTTTCGTCGGAATCTTCACTAAACAATTTAAGTTTCGATTTGCTATGTCTACAATGTTTTTATTGATTAGATGAGAATTTTTTTACACTTAAACTATTTGAATAAACATTTAAGATGAAACGTAAAATAACTAAATTACCATTTGTTTTTATTCAAAATTTCAAGAATTTTTTCATAATAAGGAATCCTTGTGGATAATACTTAACCACTTTTAATAGATTAATGTATTATTTTGATTAACTTCCTTAATTTTATAAAATACGAATATATATAACTGGATATTTAAAAATTATGTACTATATCATCACATTATTTGAATCCAAAAAAATATTACTATATCATGCTTATATTCATATTGTTCATAAATATTTTATTTGTAATTTATCACTAGTTTATAAATTTATATTCTAATCACATCACCTATTCACCTATTACTAAAAAAATATGGTTTTAATGTTCTACCATAACAATTTCTTTCATTTGATAAAATACATATTTATTAGTGCAACTAGACATTGATAAGAATTTTCGCATGGTGATTTGTGAAATTTTCATTTGTGAAACTTAACATAATTTCTTTCTTTGTATTAAAAAAAGAAAAAGAAATCGAGATTATGAAATTGATTGCTTATTTCCATAGCATTATCCTAACATTATTCTAAGTTTCAAAGAAAAAAAAAAAAAAAACATTATAACGACATCGTTTTATGGAATTTGTAAGTAGTGTCAAACGACATCGTGCTAAGCAAAAAAAAAAAAAAAAACTGGNAAAAAAAAAAAAAAAAAAAAAAAACTGGCTGTTTAGCTCATTAAATCCCTTTCTTCTCGTCGGCGTCGTCAGAATCTTCGGGTTCGAAGCTCGCCGTTAACAGTCTCCAAACGCCTCAGAATTAGATTGTGAACGAATCCAACTAGCTGAGTGCCATCGGATGCGGAGATTGATTGGGTTAACGGTGAGACAGTTTCTTCTTCATCGGAAACTTCTGGAGAAAGGTAAACCTGTAACTGCTCTATTCTGTTTCCGAAAATTCTCTACTGGAAGTGATTACCGAGAGAGATTGAGAGATGGGATTCACTCTATTAAGTTGGAAGATGCACTTGATTTGTTCTGTGACATGGCTGAGTCTCGTCCTCTTCCTTCCATTATCGATTTCACTAGATTATTAACTGTCATTGCCAATATGAAGCAGTATAATGTTGTGATCTATCTCTTCAAGCAAATGGGAAAATTCGGAATTGAAAATGACTTGTATAGCTTTAGTATTTTGATAGATTGTTTATGTCGATGCTCTCAGCTATCTCTTGCTTTTGCTTTTCTTGGAAAGATGACGAAGCTCGGTTATGAGCCGAGCGTAGTTACGATTGGCTCATTGGTTAATGGATTCTGTCAGGTGAATAGAATTCACGATGCAATGTCTTTGGTTGATCAAATGGTTGCGTTGGGGTATATGCCTAATGTTGTAATCTACAACATGATCATTGCTGGTCTTTGCGAAAACAGACTTATGATTACTGCGGTGGATGTTTTGGACCATATGGAAGATTTCGGGATTCGACCTGATGTTGTTACCTACAACTCTCTCATTACTGGTCTTTTTAATTGTGGTATATGGGGTGTTTCTGCTCGACTACTGAACGACATGATAAATAAGGGAATTAATCCGGATGTTGTTACTTTCAGTGCTATGATCAATGCGTATGTGAAAGCGGGGGATGTTGTAGAGGCTAGAGAACTGTACAAGGAGATGATCCGAAGGTCAATAAACCCCAATATCATCACTTACAATTCGTTGATCAACGGGCTTTGCATCAATGGTTGGGTAGATGAAGCCAAATGCACCCTTAATTTTATGGTAAGTAAAGGTTACTTACCAAATCTAGTGACTTATAATACTCTCATAAATGGATTTTGCAAGTCTAAGAGGGTAGACGATGCGATGAAAATCTTCTACTTGATGACGCGTGATGGATTAGTCGCTGACTCATTCACTTACAACACTCTTTTTCAAGGTTATTGTCAAGTGGGAAAACTTAATGTTGCTGAAAAGGTTTATTGTCAGATGGTTTCTTGTGGCATACTTCCCGATATTTTTACCCACAACATTTTGTTAGACTCTCTATGCGAGCTTGGGAAGGTAGGAAATGCATTGGTGATACTAGAGGATATGGAAAAGAATGATACATATCTAGGGATAGTTACATATAATATCATCATCAAAGGGATGTGCAAGTCTAATAAGGTGGAAGATGCTTGGTATTTATTTTGCAATCTCGATCTCAAAGGAGTAACACCTGATGTTATAACATACATCACAATGATGATAGGCCTACGTAAGAAAGAACGATGGCGTGATGCGCATGAGCTGTATAAAAAAATGAAAGCCGATGGGATTATGCCGATTGAGTGGAGATATAAAAGAGGTAGTCAGAGATAAATAAGGAGAAGCTAAGGGTTCCAAAATCTCTACAAATACTTCTGATTTTAAGTTTGGCTGTTGTATGATAAGAAATTGGACAAGCTCTAAGTTATGCACATATTTTGGGGTGGAAAATGAAGTGACAACTCTCGAAGATTGATTTGGTTTGGACATTTGAAGGGTGAAGCTGAGGTGTTGTCTGTCTACTCACTATAGCAGCATTAGATGTTGTAGGTGTAGTTTGGTACATATATGTAAAGGTTGTTGTCTTTTGTTGCACATAGAAGCTAGAATTTGCTTTAGCATCTTGTATATTAAATGTAACATTTCATATGCAATCAGGTTTCGTACGAGTTTAGTCTTTAGAAATCCAAAAGTTTTAGAAGAATACCATTAACATATGTTAACCAAAACTATGAAATCACCAAACACTAAATTCCAATTTCGACTCATCAACACTATCCATATTTGGTTGGATAAAATTTCATCGTTTTAATTTATTTAGTGAAAGTAGTAGATATATGTGTTACACGTCAGCAGATAAAGTGGACGAGGAGCACGAACCAATCAGGTGCAATGCAAGCAGTGAGAAGAGAGATACATCACGTAACGATTCCCTTTAAATCAAAATCTAACCATACACGTGTACAATTCGATGTCCACTAAGCAGTCAACATCTGCTCTGACTTTCTAGAAATTCTCATGACTCAAACCAGTAGACCACGTCACGAGACGATGTTTGTTCTCTTTTCTTACCTTTAACACAATTTTTTTGAAATAAAATCCTGTCCATAGCTCAACGAAACACATACACACACAGTTCCGTAGCAAGAATGGGACACCAAAACGCGGCCGTTTCAGAGACTCAGCACCACGACGATGGAGGAGTCGGATTCAAGCTCGTCGGATTCTCCAATTTCGTGAGGAAGAATCCAAAATCCGACAAGTTCAAGGTGAAGAGATTCCACCACATCGAGTTCTGGTGCGGAGACGCAACCAACATCTCCCGTCGCTTCTCATGGGGACTCGGTATGCGATTCACCGCCAAATCCGATCTCTCCACCGGAAACATGGTTCACGCTTCTTACCTCCTCACCTCCGGCGACCTCCGATTCCTCTTCACCGCTCCTTACTCTCCGTCACTAACCGCCGGTGAAACCAAACCGACCGTTACAGCTTCGATCCCGAGCTTCGATCACGCCACGTGTCGCTCTTTCTTCTCTTCTCACGGACTCGGTGTACGAGCCGTCGCGATTGAAGTCGAAGATGCAGAAGCAGCTTTCGAAATCAGTGTAGCTAACGGTGCGATTGCTTCGTCGTCTCCTGTTGCTCTAAACGACGCCGTTACTATTGCTGAGGTTAAACTATACGGTGATGTTGTTCTCCGTTATGTTAGTTATAAAGGAGGAGTAACCGAAAATTCCGATTTCTTGCCGGGATTTGAGTCCGTGGAGGATACGTCGTCGTTTCCGTTGGATTACGGGATAAGGAGGCTTGATCATGCTGTTGGAAACGTTCCCGAGCTTGGTCCGGCTTTAACTTATGTTGCGGGATTCACTGGCTTTCATCAGTTTGCTGAGTTTACAGCAGACGATGTTGGAACAGCTGAGAGCGGTTTGAATTCGGCTGTTTTGGCTAATAATGATGAGATGGTTCTATTGCCGATTAATGAGCCGGTGCACGGGACGAAGAGGAAGAGTCAGATACAGACTTATCTGGAGCATAATGAAGGTGCAGGGCTACAACATTTGGCTTTGATGAGTGAAGATATATTCAGGACTTTGAGAGAGATGAGGAAGAGGAGTAGTGTTGGAGGGTTTGATTTCATGCCTTCTCCTCCGCCTACTTACTACCGGAATTTGAAGAATCGGGTTGGGGATGTGCTTACTGATGAACAGATCAAGGAATGTGAGGAATTGGGGATTCTTGTGGATAGAGATGATCAAGGGACTTTGCTTCAGATCTTCACAAAACCACTTGGTGACAGGTATAACAACAAGAAAGATCATGTTTTTAACAAACCCCATATAATGAAAAACATGTTAGAATTTGTTGAGAATCTCTTGTTTGTGTGATTGTGTTCATAGGCCGACGATATTTATAGAGATAATTCAAAGGATAGGATGCATGAAGAAAGATGAGGAAGGGAAGGAATATCAGAGTGGAGGATGTGGTGGTTTTGGCAAAGGCAACTTTTCTGAGCTCTTCAAATCCATTGAAGAGTATGAGAAAACTCTCGAAGCCAAACAAACTTAAGGTTGTAATTAGTGTAAACTGTTTTATATATTGTCAAAGTAAAAGACGATTACACATCTCATTTTAGAAACGTCATTAATAAAAATACAATTTTAGGTTCCAACAATGTATAAACCACCATTGTTTTGGGTGCGAATGTCTTGGATCAGGAGGAACTCACAATCTGAGATCCTAATCCTTGGGCCCGACGCTGAATTTAGCTATAAAGAACCCAATGGTATCGAGCTCAGATGAGGGGTCAAATTTCTGAACCAATTCTTCTTCACCGGGCTTTAGCCATTCCCTGCATAAACTTAACTTGTTTAGTGAATTTTATAGTTGAAGACTGAGAGCCATGTTGACCAAAAAAAAAAAAAAAAGACTGAGAGCCATATCTTTATAGATGCTTACTCGATATATCCATCCGGAAATACACATCGACCAACTAGACCAGGTCTTCCAATCCTTGGATGCTACAACAAGACAGCAAACACATAGAGATACATCAGGACAAAGAACAAGATCCTAACGTTGTATGCCAAGATCTCAAATCAATTTCTTAAAAGTTAATATCCACTCGATTTAAAAACGATAAGGGTATTTTAGATCCAAACCTGTGGTACTAAAGAAAGAAATTTGTATTTATCCAGAGCATAACGAACCACTGCCTCGTTCTCGCTAGGGTTGATTGTGCACCTAGCAAAGATGGAAAACAAATCATCCAAAGGTAAGACTGTAGTAGCTCTCAATTGCTCAAGACCGTGCGCCTAAGGATATGTCTAATTTTATGTTGTTAGGCCTAATCTGCGCAGATTGGATAACGTAAAGTCAGATTAACGGATATTGTGTTTGCATACTTACGTTGAGTATACGAGAATTCCACCGACGCGAACCAATTGAACAGCCTGCTCAAACATTTTCTTCTGGTACCTTCCATGGTTTCTCAAAGATATAACAGTCTCCTGCAAGAAATAACAATGGTACAATTAATTTCACAAGTCATTACCCTCTGAACAATCTTAAAGGAAGGAAGAAGAAACACAGATTTTACTTTAAATTACTACAAACACTTAAATATATTGGTCTTCATGCATAGCAGTATATATTACTTCAAGAAGCTGCTAAGCATTAATATTTACGCCAAACGTCAGTGATTAAGCTAAAGCTATTCACACGTTGACACAAAAACTAGAATGTGTACCCATTGTTAACTCCTGAGAAGTAGACGCTTAATTAACCGCACTCACAAAAGGTAAAAGGTTCAGTGCAAGTCTTGAAATTATCTTACCAGTCCAGCAAAAAGACGAGGTCTCAAGCCAAGAGCAGAACAGGGAGCATCTAAAAGGACCCTATCAAAACTATTAGGCGGGAAACCTTGTGATTTACCCGCCCTTCCACCTTGGCATTGAGTTCTTCCGCGGCCGTTTTTCAACCGTCCCTTATTCTTCCTGATATCAGCTTGGCTAACGTTATCCCCTCTATTTGGCTGTTCAGTGCTGGCTAAAAAATGGGTAATTATGGAAAATATCAAGGTTCAGTTTATGTTTAAAATATTACTATAATGTATATATGTACAGAAATGCATAGACAAGAGATAATGAGCTAGAGGTGCAAATTCAGCAATGTTTTGTATATATTTGATGCTGGAGTGATAACTAAGGTCCTTCTCCACAAAGGAGATGACAAGTCTATTGATGTACTTACACCTAGCAAAAATAGAGGCCAACATTTCAAAGCAAACAACTAAACCAGGTAAACACTATAGAAGGTAAGAGTAGCTTAATTAGCATTTTCCTCACCCAATTTGTCATCCTCGGATCTTCTAGAAGCAGCAGACTGCAGTTCCTCGTTCGATGATAATTCAGAATGGCTGGTCAACGGACCACTATTGTCATCGTTAACTAATGTTGTCGAATCATTGAGTGCGTTTGGAAGAAGGACAGATTTTAGTGCATCCAGTTTACATGTTTTTATGCAAGTTAATCCCATCTCAGCAGATAATTTCTGGATATCCAGCACCTACGTTTTGAAAAACAGTAAATGAACAAATTAGAGCAGGTCTTAAATCCCAACACGGAGTTTTGTTATTGAATTAAATAGGTTAGCAAGTAAACACTAACTGAAAGCATGTCTATTTCAATAACTATTACGCAATTATGTAACGAACTTAAAAGATTGTTGCTGTAAGAAATTTTACTTTGTTATGAGATCTATCAGCTGCCACTATCTCTCCCTCATCGTTCATAAGTATAGCAATTGCAGTAGTCTTTCCTCCTGGTGCTGCACACATATCTAATATTCTCTCCCCTTTCTGAGGATCTGAAGGGCCAAAAAAAAAAAAGAAATAGCATCAAATTTCCTTGATCTCTGTCCCCCTGATATCTAAGATAACGAAATTTGAATTATGTATTTATGTAACTTATATCATACAAGGGGATGAAGGTATAAACATGCTGTAGACTGCAAAATGTTTCACTTACCAAGAGCATGAGCAACAATAATACTTGGCAGATTTTGAAGAAATATTTCCCCCTCTAGGACATCTGAGTAATACCACATGATGAAATAAGATACCGAGAGTCACAAACTGTAAGCAGAAGTGGGAAGCAAACCTAGGGCAAGTGAAGAAGCTTACTATGTAAAGAAGGCAATCTGAAAACCCTATTGCTCAAATCCACTGCAACTCCATTAGGAACACGGAACATCCCAGCCCTTGACAACATAGTTGTTCCCATGCCGATATATAGTCCACTGCGTTCACAATAGAAAGGATCTACAATAACACTACGGCACATGTCAACTGTTTAAGTTCAAGATATTTAACTAGATTTCTTTGTTGCCAACTTAAAACTTACCTAACAGTCATAGATAATGTAGCACTGGAGAGCAAGCTAATTTAATATGACTGAAAAACCAATCTATCAGATTCGAGTAACTTTTAACCTAATGGCATTCTACAGAGCAAATTGTTTGGAATCTTTTGGCTGCCACAAGTTGTAACTTAGAACTCATATAATAGCACTTTTAATCAATAAACAACATAACAGGAAGATATATTTCCTGCATATCAAATTAAAGACCTATTCTTCAGTTTCATTTACTACGGAACAAAATTCTTGGCCAATCATATGATATGTGACCAGAGCAAAAGGATCAATTCTGATTCTTGCCTGTGGGTAGACCTTGAAGGGTGGTCCCACGAGTCATATTGACACTCCAGTCACCTTCATCACCAGGTTGTTCCATAGCAACACAGACGGCAACTGCATCTCCTGTCTCAACATGGGCAGTGCAAGCCAATACGCCCGGAACATAGACCTACAACAAGACCCATAGGAGAAGTATAAGCAATTATTTGTTCACGGCATTGCCAGTGGCTCAGACACTCTAACCTAGACTGTAAGAAAATATAACAAAGTAAAATCAAGATAGGGATTGACTCTCCAATCCAACGACATAGTGAGTAGGAAAGAAGTTTAGATACTTGAAACAACTAGCAAACCTCTCAATGGAACCAACGCCCAAATAACACCGAGTATCACTGAGATCCATACATAGCCATTAAAGTTTAATATCCTGAAGCATGACAGAGATGATCGAGTTTACCTGAGCTCCTCTAAGAACTGCTTCAGCACACTTCCTGCTCACTAGTACCTCCTTTGGAGGATTTTCAGGACCGGACTCATATTCAATTCTATGTGGGCCTGAACCATGGACAAAAACAACATATTCCAAACCAGGTATCTGACACTTGGTGATAGGACTACTTCCATCCGGTTGTACTAGCTTCAAGCCATCCCCGGACTCATTTAAGATCTTCGTAAGCTTTTCAATAACCGCGTCACTGGTTGTTTTAACTGTGTTCACTCGAATGCAGGAGTAGGAAGATGGGCGCCTAATATGAAACAAAAACAAAGAGAAGATTGAAAGAATGGCAAAATGTAACAACACCAACTAATGAATTGGATCATGTGAAGGAAAAAGAGATCAGGAGTAACCAATTTGAGAAGAATTCTCTAACACACAACACATCAGAAGAGTATAATTCGAGATCCTCAACAACACATGTGCGAATATGAACATAAGCTCACACTCATTGGCTTCAACGGATGCAAATCTAGCAAATGGGTATGCTCACACAACAACAAAAATGGAACTTTAAGAAAAATCAATTCGATTTAGGAGAAATTCTGGGAAGAGCAAGCTTTAAGCACAGACGAATCCACCAAAAAGAGAAGAACAATGTTGCTGTAAAAATTACATAAGAGTGATAAGAAAGGTGTGAAGTACAGTACGTGAGAGCCTTTGAAATGCGAGCAAAATGGTCAGCTCCATAAGCTTTGATGAAATACTCTTCAACTTCAGGATTCCATTGCAACACCGGATCATAACAGTAACGATTCGAAGGAACCATCTTCGTCCTCTGCGAGAGATAGCGAGCCTGAGAAACAGAGGAGGAGGAGAAGAAGGTCGTGGCTCTGGTGAGAAGAGAGGGTTTTAGAAGAACCCTCGCTTTCTTCATTCAAGCTCCGTTGAAAGTGACGAAGCTTGAGAGCTTTAATGGCGGATGGGCTTTGGGTTGCTAGGATTAAGCCCACCAGCTTAAGCCCAACTTAACGATTTTCTTAGTGTATGATGTTTAAAAAGTTAAAATATTCATTGATAGTGTAGATGTGATTAGTGAGGATGTTAGGTAGAAGAAGAAGGGGGTTGAAGTTTGATGAAACTGTGTTCTTACCAAACCCTCCTTTTGATGATTAGCTTACCTACCCTTTCCCAATGTCTGAACAAAATATTTATTGGTTTTCTCATACTCAGAAAACACCATTTGCGTCTCCTCTCTTAATCTTACATTCTGCTTTACTCTTTTGTGAGAGGTTGATTGTTGGTATGTTCGTTTCCCTTTGATTTGCTGATCAGAAGAGTTGAATTTTGTTTGAAATTCTCATTCTATAAAGGTTATGTCTTGAATGGAGTTTGAGTTCTTGGTCTTGGAAATTAAATTGTTGCAAGTTATCTGTCGCATTGGGTCTGAAGTTTTGTGGAATTTCTTTTGTTTTGAGATTTTTTATATCTGGGGTCTTACAACTTAATGATCTTACTGTTCAGATAAGTGAGTAGTGGAGATGGCTCAAGAAGCTCGAAACATCGATGAGCCGGTAATTCTCTTGATTTTTCAGCCTTTGTAGTGTGTGTTCTTCATGATTCAGTAATAAAGTATTGGAATTTGGCATTGTTATTTATAGGTTGTTATTGGAGAGGAAAAAGGTTCTGTGAGATTGACTACTCTAAACCGCCCTCGTCAGCTAAATGTCATCTCTTCAGAAGTGGTATATATTTAGATCTTAGATCAGAGGCTTGTAAGATTCTCCTCTTGTAGATAATGAGACAATCTGCCTAACAGAATACTTTAAAACTCAGGTTCTCAAGCTTGCAGAATACCTGGAAAAGTGGGAGAAGGACGACAAAACAAAGCTTATACTGATCAAGGTTTGAGTCTATATCCTTGGTGTGATGATGATTTACTAGTAAACAGTAGGTTGATTTCCTGGCATACTTATTTGGGCAGGGTGTTGGTAGAGCTTTCTCTGCGGGAGGGGATCTAAAGATGTTTTATGACGGCCGGGACTCAAGTAAGAGGCTAAGATCATTATTGTTTCTAAAGAGCACATCCGAAGAGTTTCTGTCATAATGTACTCTGATGATAATTCGGTTTTGGACAGAGGATTCTTGCCGTGAGGTTGTTTACCGGATGTACTGGCTTTGCTATCATATTCACACATACAAGAAGACTCAGGTGGCTCTTAATTATTAGCGCTTCAAATTTCATTGCATGAAAATGTACACTTGAGGAGTATTAACCATTTAGACTTATATAGGTGTCTCTTGTTAATGGAATATCGATGGGAGGAGGTGCATCGTTAATGGTCCCAATGAAGTTTTCGGTTGTGACAGAGAAAACTGTGAGTTATAACTGTAATTTGCTTCATATCTTATTCGTGTATAGTGCTGCAGAAACAAGTTTGGATTCAACCGTTTATTTCTTTGATAGATTTTTGCAACTCCAGAAGCGAGTATTGGTTTTCACACGGATTGTGGGTTCTCTTACATCCACTCACGTCTTCCTGGTTATTTAGGTAACCATTAAAACCAAAAATTTTGTTCAACTAGGTATTGGCTAATATTAATGTACTTGAGTTTTACATAACATTGGCAGGAGAATTCTTGGCTTTAACTGGTGCAAGATTGAACGGTAAAGAGCTTGTAGCAATTGGAATGGCAACACATTTTGTACCTTCTGATGTGAGTATTTGTGAATGCTTTCCTTGGATATGATGGATGAATATGTCTGCATTTGCATCTGGCAAATCACTGTTATATTTGAGTATCAAGTCTTCTGAATAATGTAACGGCCTCTCTGGCTTGATCTTTCTGGAGCTGTCTAATTATTGTCTGCAACTTTAGCAATGTTCTGGAAGCCCTGACTATTATCATGAAGCTTGAATGCTGACAGATTCCGCAATTATTCTAGAAAAGATGAGTAGAATGCTTATTTTTCACATTTTTTCATATTGTCAGAAATTGGCGGATTTAGAGGCACGGCTTGTGAGTTTAGACTCAGGAGACGCGGATGTAGTCCTATCCACAATTGAAGAGTTCTCCGAAAAAGTTGACCTCGATAAAGACAGCATCCTTAACAAGTAATACGCTTTTTCTTTTACATTTATCTTCGTTATGTATGGTAATAACTTTTTGGTCTATGGCTGATCTGCAGGCAGTCAATAATTAATGAGTGTTTCTCAAAAGAAAGTGTGAAGCAGATCATACAAGCATTTGTAAGTCATGAGATTTTTGTAGAACAGAAGTCAGTCCAGACTCTATTCATCGTATAAAATATGTCTGTTCACTTACAGGAAGCGGAAGGGAGCAAAGAAGGAAATGAGTGGATAGCTCCAGTCCTCAAAGGTCTAAAACGATCTTCACCCACAGGGTTGAAGATAACTTTACAATCGGTAAATTTTGTTTGTTACATGATCTCCCCATTATCATACATCTGTCCCTGGAATTTAAACGGTGGCTGACAAATTGATTACACAATAGTAGTGGAACATAAAATGCTTTATATTTGATGCTAATGTTGTAGATGACATGAAATTGTCTTCCTTTATATTACTTCCTGTGAATATACGAGTCTGTTCTATCATGTGTTTTGTAATCTAGCTAAGAGATACAAAGTTTGACACTGCTGATTTTCCTGATGATGTCAGATTGAGTGATTCTTGTGATGCTTAATTGTTCGCAGATCCGTCAAGCTAGAAAACAAACGCTAGCTGATTGCCTCAAGTATGAGTTTCGGATCACAATGAATATCTTGAGGAAGACCATATCCCCTGACGTGTATGAGGTATAAAAACAGATGCCAGAACTTCGACCCATTTCTCATTGTGCTTTTAAGAACATGGTAGCTTCATGTTACTCTTTTTCTGATTTTGTGTAATAATGTGTAGGGTATACGAGCTCTAACCATAGACAAAGACAATTCTCCAAAGGTTTGTTTATGCTCTAGAGAGCAAATATGTGTCTACTTAGAACTGAGAATGGATCTAACATACTTGCAATCTTCTATGACCGGGTTTGGTGCAGTGGAATCCAGCGACATTAGATGAGGTAGATGACGAGAAAATCAACCTGGTGTTCAAGCCATTGGAGGATGGTATTGAGCTTCATATCCCTGAAACAGAAGAAAACAGGTCTGTTTATTTAACCCAAACTCTGAAACTTTCTTTAAATACCTTTCTTATGTATTGATATGAGCCATTGATAATTCACAGGTGGGGAGGCAAATACGAGACGTCAGGTTGTGCATCCGTACGAGGATAGAGAGAACAGAGAAGAGAACAGAGCTCTATATGTTGTGTCTTTTTCAGATGTTACTACTTTATATTAAAAACTCCACGTAGTATGTTGTGTGTGTTACAATAATGTGTTGCTTCAGAGGCTCACACTAGTGATTAAATAAGGTTTATGTATGAACATCGGTTTCAAGGTTTCGTTATAGGATGTGCGTAACCAACATATAAAGTTTAGTTGATATCGTCACTAACAATAGCCTTTACCAATATAATTTGTTTTGTCAACAATACTTTTCTTTCTAACTATAGTTAATAGTAGTTATCATTTTCAAATGATGTCGTCTCCACACACGCAAAACTAATCAGAAGTCTATATTAGTGTTGAGATAAGAATTAGATAAAGGAAGTCACGTTTAGGAGGTTGTTGAATCAGTCGAGGCCAATTTGGACAGCTCAAATTTGCCTCTCTTTTTTTATACCTCAAATCTTCTCCTGGCTATTATATAGCTCTCTTCTTTCTGGTTATCTCTTGCGTCTTGACGAATAAAACACACGCAGAGACAGAGGAGCTATAAAAATGGCCGACTCCCTTTTGGAAAAGGCCACCTCTGCTCTCGGTGAAGCCAAGGACACCGTCACCGCCTCTGCCGAAACCGCCAAGAATGTCTCTGCTGAAACCGTCAAGGCCGTCTCTGCTGAAACCGCCAAGGCTGTCTCTGCTGAAACCTCCTCCAAAACCGATGTGGTGAAGAATGCAGTTGACAATGTAGTCACAAGAGGCTTCGATGGAGCCAAGACTCTGTTGCACAATTTAGAGGAGAAGAAAGGTGAAGTCTCCTCTTCCATTATGGGAGCTGTTTCACACTTTACCGGTAGCGCTGACTCAACCGCAAGCCGTGACTTACCCGTATCCACAGACAATCAGGTTTGAATCCAAATAGAAGTCTTTAAATTCTTGTATCTTAGGGACCAAATTAGAGAGAATCTTATGTTTCCTATTTCTACAATTGCAGCCACTCCTAGCAACAGGTGATCGTGGGGTCGAGACATCGACACCTTGGTGGAAAAACTGTTGTGGAGTTCTTGATCTTCTCAAGGAATCATCATCATCTACTAGATGAAGACCCATCTTCCATGCGAAGAACAGAGAAGATTAAAAGATAGCACTAAGTTTTCCAAACTATGTTCCTTTCATTTTCTTAAGTGTGATTTCAGATTGTATCTTTTCCTCTTATTTCCTCTGCTAAAACCGCAGGTTTTTTTTTTACAATCTCTTGATTGTTGCCGAGAACATATGTAAATGAAAGATGTAAACAAAACACACAATAAAGAAAGACTTCTAAGTTTGTAAATCCTTAAGCCATCATATAACAAGAAAGTTACGTAACAAAACACTCCCAAAACAAACGAATCACATCCATAAAAGTATACCTCGAATCAACCCTTTTTCGAGTGGTAAACGTAGAACACAACAGCAGCTCCCGCCACAGCAACCGCAACCGCAGCCATAGCTCCACCAGAGCCAATACTCGCAGTAGTAGCAGGAGACAATGACTTAAGCTCAATACCATTCAAAGGCTCATCAACCATATTCTTCAACCCACTAATCATCTTCTCAGCATCATCCAATTGTCTCTGCAACTCCACAAACTCCGCCTCCAAACTCTCCACTTTCTTATCAGACTCTCTCAAAGCCTCCTCCACACTCACTTTCTCAATTCTCAACTTCTCCAACTCTCCTCTCCCATCTCCAACACTCGTTTCCAAACCCTTAATCTTCTCTTTCAACTCCTCCACCTCCTTCTCCTTATCACCAATCCTCTCCCTCATCTCTTCCTCACCTCTCATCTTCTTGTTCCTCAACTCCAACTCCTTAACCTCAAAAACACCAAGCTTATTCTCCAACTCCTTCATCCTCTTCTCATTCTCCTCCTTCACACTCCTTAACCCAACAACCTCCTTCTCCAACTCCTCAATCCCATCACCCTTCTCCCTAATCTCACCCTTAAGCTTCTTCACCTCCGCCACAGCCTCTTCTCCTTCCGTCACAGCCGTCACTAAATCATGCTGCAACCTCGCCACTTCCGTCTCCAGCTCCGATGCTCTCGCAGCTATAGCTTCAAGAACCTTCCTTTCTTCATCAGCCTTATCAATCTCCCTCTCCATCTCACTCATCTTACGCCTCGCTTTAGTCTCAGCTCCTCTTAACTCCTCGATCTCCGTCTTCAAGCTCTCGATTTTCCGACGGATTTCGTCATTTTCCTTCGTCAGTTCCTGATTCTGAGACTCCAACTCTCCGATCTTCTGATTCTTGTCTCCATCGGAATCGAAGAAACTATCCTCCGTTGCTTCGCCGTTAGTGTTGTTCTTCTCCTCTGCCATCTCCGAGGAAATGAATCTGATAAACCCTAAAGGTGATTGCTGAAGAAAAACAGCTACTCGGAAGAAAATGGGGAAGTAAAGTTTCGATTTTTATTTTATCAAAAGAGAAAAAGTTTCGATTTTTTTTGTGATTCTTGTAAACCGAAAAAGGATAAGCAACTTTTCTGCGATTCGATGCAATTTTAAGGTTTTGGGTTAACCGATATTAAACCGAACAGGTCTGAATCTGAAACGAAATGGACGGCTGAGATTGAACGGAATAAGTCCGATTTTGTGGTAATGTAATGATGGAAGAAGAAGAAAGGTGAAAGTTTCTAAGCCACGTGCGTACCACTTTTGTTTTTTTACTTTTCCACACACTTTTATTCTTTTTTTTATATTACCAGATAATATTATGTCAATGGATTGTTAAAGGAATTAAAGATTTTTTCAAAAGGAATTTTATTGATTTTTTCAGTGTAAGAATCTTCAACTGTTAACATCTTTGTCATAGTTTAATTACTTAGATGTAGGTTTTTGCAAGAGGTCAACCAATATAAATTATTTGCTATACTATACCAACCAAAGAAATGTCTTCCAAAAAATTAGATAAGAAATCTTCAATTTCTAGTTATTATGATATCACAACATAATTCATTTGAAAAAATAAAACTATTGTCAAATTTTTACTTAGCTGATTAAAAGGCTTGTGTTTTTGGAATTGTTAACTTAAAAATTAAAATCAAAGGATTAAAACTGTTTGATTGGGCCTTTTAAGGCTTTTATTGAATAGCATAATTAATTTAAGAAGGGCTCATAGAGCCTAGGCCTAATTTAGGCCTTTAAGAGGAGGACAGTTTCTTCGAGTGTTTGTGGATGTCTTTTGGCTTTGGGAGTGGAAGTGTGTATGGATATTGAAGTAGCTAAGAGCAGTATGCATATCAGGAAAGGCTTTAATAACTAAGGTAGTGGTTGGATTTTGCAGGGATCAGTTTGAGGTTTTGATGCAGTCTTTAGGGTTAAAGTAGAGGTTGTTCCTAGGTTCTTTTGTAAGATATCTAGTGAGGTTATCACCAGAACAGTAGCATGTGTTTAAATTACCAAACAGTAAATGTTCTCTTTATTAAGCTTCTCCTTTTGTTGATCATATATATATTTTTTAAGTTAAAATCAACTACATAAGTAGTATATGTCGCATCTAGACTACTGGCCACATGCATCATAGGTGCTTCACTAGTAACAGTACATAATATAACAAGAACAAGTTGGGAGTGAGATCCACTGAATAAGATCAGATGATGTTTTAGATATTATATACATTCAATAGTCTACCAAAATTTTGGCATTGTAAAATTACTACGGTAGTGCCAAGTGGTGCAATAAATAATACCATGGGCAGTTTTCTTTCTGTGGTCTATCTACGTTATAAATGATGACCTCCTAAATTATAAACTTCACTTCATAATGTCAGTATAGTCTGACCTTATAAAAGAAAATTATGTATTTTCCCATGGTTTTCATTTCTTCAATAAAATCAAATCTCTAGTAAAAACAAATTCTACAAAAACCGTTTATATATAGGTAAATCAAATACCCAAAAATATGTTGAATCCGAGCAGTGGATGAAGGTTATCTTGATATGATGGGTTGTTACATCTTAGAAATTGTGTGGTGGTTGTGAATTAAGCATTATATGTTCGAGCTAAAAGCATAAAATGCATGATAATTAATTAAATACGTAGATAACCCCCCAAATATGAAATGAAAATTTGTTTGGGTGAAGGTATTTAAGCAAAACAATCAACGAAATCGGCATGCCCTTAACTACCTTACCAATTATAATATTTTCCGCAACATTTACATGCACGTTATCTCCAATTCCATTAGATTCTTTGTTTCTCTATGTTTTATCTTCAAGCCATACAAAAATTAAATAAACAGAAATCAAATAACAATAAGCCGTTGTATATTCAATAAAGCATTTTCTCGTTAGTCACCTACCCGACCAGACTCATTTGAGGCTCTTTGTGTTGGGCGGCAAATTTTTCAAAAAACCGTTGATGTTAACCAAATGATTATATTTTCTATGGGTTTATCATATAGTTTTAATGAGGGGTTGGTCAAAGGTTTGCATGCCATCATTATATTTGTGTGAACAAAATTAAACTTTAATTAGGTTCTACGTTTTGGCAATTTGGCTGTTGATTTGCAACCGTTAACAATATATTCCATGTTTTTTTTCCGGGTTTTTGGCTCATTAGGTAGACAAAAAGAAAAAAAACAAAATAAAGGAAAGGTTTGAGAAAATTAGACAGCAATAATTAGTGAGATTCTAATTTCGTATAGAAAAAATTGGTGAAAGAGGTATTTTTTCAAATGTTAATTTGCAATAGGTGCTTTAAAAAAACAAAATAGGATAAAATGACCATTTTTTAAGCTATTTTTATAATGGTAATTTTAGCCTTAAATTGGTTTTAATTTTATAATATCGGTTTATGTGTTGGTTTGGAAAAAGTTTTTTTTAAAATTTTTCGTAATCGTAATAATTAAATTAAAATATTTTAAGAAAACAAATGATTTTTTAAAGATTTAATTAAATATTAAAATATCTCGCTTTTTACCTATCACGTGCTTTTATTCTAATTTAGTTTATTCAGAGACTTTGTTATCTCTCAAAGACATTCAAAAATGGTGGATGAAAATAGTTTTCAAATCGTTATTGTGAGATCAAAAGACGAACATATCAGTGAAATGAATGCAAAGTGTGTATGACGGATACAAGGCGTGTATGACAGATACATTTAATGGATACTAAATAATGCACATGTATGATGAATACACTTCATAGACAATGAATAATAAATGTGGACGATGGATATGTGTAATGGGATGCAAAATGTGTATAATGAATACAAGACATGTATGATGGATACCTTTAATGGATACTAAATAATACATATGTATGATGAATACATTTCATGGACAATGAATAATAAACATAGATCGACGATGAATACATTCCATGGACGATGGATACATTTCATGGACAATTAACAAACGAAATTAGACAAGTCAAAACTCTTTAATCGATGTTGGGTACTTAACTTTTTCTTTTTTCTATTTTCTTTTCTTTTGTTAAAAACAGTAAATACAAATTTACAAATACAAAAATGAAAAATTCTGAACAAAACAAAACCAAATCAAAATTAAATCTGAATTAGAATTTTATTATAATTTTGTTACCAAACAAAAACTGAATTTAAAGTTATAATAGTCACTTAACAGATAAAACATACAAATTCACAAATGCCATAAAAAACACTTTTCACAAATAACTTTTCAAAAAATTACCATTCAACAAAATTTTCCTTTTGTATATTCATAATCTCAATCTTGAATTTCTATTTTGTATACGACTTTTGGTCATAGATCATTGTAACACAACAAGATCATGCATAGATTATTTGGGTTATTGCGTGTTAACCAAAAATAGTCTTTAAGTAGAAAAAGAGGGCACATGCAAAGATAATTATATATTGTCTTTGTTGTTACCATAAGAGATGGGTCTAAGCTACAGTTTTTATACTAGAACAGTAACCAAACTGAGAGATGTTAACTTAAGTTCAATTTTTTGTTAGCAGGTAATTAAAGTCTTGACGGTGACATGCATAATTGTATTATTATTATTATTTTTTCTTTTTTTTTTTGGTAACACGCTATTACACTACACCGATTACATTAACGTCGGTGCATGTCTTCCATAATCAATGGACAATGGGCGTTGACTCTACGAGTAGATGATTAGAATCTATCCAACCACAGCTAAAGGTTTTTGATACATTGACTGGTGTAATGAATGATGGTCACAAAAGCGAATGGTGATGTATTCATAAATGGGACGAGTCAAAATCGAGACAGTCCAAAAAAAGAGATGCACACTATTGATGAAGAGAGTATGGACCGATGCAATTTTCATGTATTATTATATATTAGTTACATGTACGTACGTACGCGTGAACGAATACAAGATTTATGTTATCCACTTCTATGATTCGTTAACCTCGTCATCAGTACTTATCCAGCTGTGTTATGTGATTACCTCAGTATATAGTTCTAGTTCGTTCAATAGTTGGAGTTTAGGTTTTGATCCGTATAGTTAACGAACCAATGCAAGACGACATGTATGATTCTGACGTAATGAAAATCTGATGTGCAGTCTTCTCACGATTATATATATGATCTCTTAAAATATCTTAATTTTATCATTCTCTCCAATTGATTTTAACGTATAAGAAATATATGATTTATAGTTCATTATACAAAATATTTTTGAAAAAAAATTAATTATAATTTTAATTTACGTATAGCATGTGCTTCATTTTATATACTGTAATATGTCTCTAAAATTCGTAATTTCTAATACTGTTAAAATGTGACCATATTTTAATAAAGTTGACATTGAGAGACCTAACGAAGAAGAAGCCTAAAGGAGTGTTAATGGCATAGAGTAGTAATTAAATAGTGACCAAAAGAAGAGAAAGTCAAATGAAAAATTGTAAGTTGGTAAAAAGAAGAACTAGAAACCTGACAACACAGACACAATACAGAGAGAGAGAGGCTCACACGGATATACGCAATTCTCAAAGCAAACAAATTGGCCAAGGGTAACATGTTGAATTCTTGTAACAAGTTTATATGCATCATCATCACTCTTCTCTATGCTTCATCATAATCATTTACTCTTCATGTCTTTCATTTATTGTTTGACTTTTGCTTCTCCTTTACTCGTGTAGTATATGCCTCGACATTTTTTTTATGGAATCAGGTCAAAATGAGAGGTGTAGTAGCAAGTTTATGTGACTACATTTACGTTTACCTATAACAACACAAATTCTTTTAAAAAAAAATCAATTTATAATTTTTTTTTCTTTCACAAAAAGTATCATTTTGTATTTTTAATGCAAATTTTGATATTAATTTCTTAATATACCATTTACTAACAAAGCAATTCATTTGAAATAAAACAATTTTATTCATTTAATAAATCATTAAATATGAGTATATTAGTAAAATCGTAACTTTTTTATTTGTGTGAATATGGTTAAATTGTCATTCTTTGTGAAACAAATGGATTTTAAATTTCAATGAATATCAATTTATTTGAACATACAAGAGTTGGAGTACCATGGAAAAGTTAATGACATGTTTGGTTGCATTTGTTATGTTTACCAAAGGATTAGACCATGGTGCGTATCGATGTAATGTCTATCAATCTATGTCACTTAGATTGGTTTAGTGAATGCAATTAAATTTAGACATATAGGTAAACTAAGATTGGTTAGTGAATGCAATTAAATTTAGACATATAGGTAAGGTTGAGGATTCATTGTATTTATATGATTTTGGTTTCCGTATTACATGACATAACTTGTCGTTAGGTTTAAGCATTTAAGATTTCGAGTCCGGTCGTGACTTGTCTCTCATTTGATCGTAAATGTCATGTCTGACCGAAAACAAGTCGGATTAATTTCCTTTAAGAACATGCTGTTTTCCCCTAATTAAGTCCAACGTTGCATAAAACAATTGCAAAACGAAAACGTTACACATGTTCTGTGAACACTAAAATAACTCATCTACTCCCTCTGTTTCTCAAAGAGTGTCGTTTTAACTCTTTGCACACAAATTAATAAAACATATTAAAAGTTCTGTTATGCCCCTAAAAAATAAGTTGACTATTCATATTCTTCTTTGTTTTGAGGTTAAATTCGGTATTTAGTATTAAAAGTTTTATTGGAAAATGAAAACGACACTCTTTGTGAAACAAAAAATTAAGTCTAAAACGACACTTTTTCAGAAACGGAGGGAGTATGTTAAAGCTGACATTTCCATTTATTAATCTTACCTCTGAAACGGGTCAAATATCGCACCACCAATAGTTTTCATGCATCAACATTTTTTTTCCTTCAATAGTTTAACTAATCAAATGAAAAGAGAAAAACACACAACATAGTTTTGACGCACGATGTAAAAAACAAAAGGGCCGGTCACCAACTGCATAAACCTAACTTGATTAAAGCTCTTTTATGTCTTGGAGTTGGCAGAAAAAAAGTGCAAAACCTTTGAAACTTGTGTAAAGTTTTTATCATATACGCGCTTTGGTTTATAAGAAGTCGTGTTCATAATGTCATGCATGTTTTCTAAAGACATCTGGTTTGATTTGAGGTATCATACGTTGATACGTATATATTAGTATAGATATTCTGTGATTAGGTTAAGATCAAATTAACTGTTTTCCACTATGATTATGCATATATGGATAACGGTTCATTTATTCATACTACATTATAACTTTTAGTTGTTGAAAAGTAAATATTTGGGGCCTAAAGTGGATTATATAAAACAGGAACTTTGTCTTATTAAAGATAGTGACAAAAACTAATTTTAGATTTATTACCGATTGAGATAGGTGTGGTGTAACACAGCAGTGATCAGTGCCTCATTAAAGTCAACGTGAATTAACGAATTTGATTAATTACGTATAGTCAAGGAAAACCTACATCTTCCATTTTTTTAGCCATAAGAATAAAAATACAAAAAACAATTTTGTAGAGAAAATGTTGAGAGATCCACCAAAATCGATGGACCAAGATTATAATATATATTATGAGTATTAATTCTCACCCAAACGAAAATTATTCTAGTTAGTTACAACTATACATAATTTTTAACTTTTCAATGTTTTCATGAACCACAATGAGTAGAGTAGAATATGCCATAAGATGTTAAAATAAACCCTACAAATTGCATGAATATTGGGACCTTCGCATTTCACAAACATAATACAGTACAGATAAAACGTGTTAGCAATACTTTATTATATGGTAATGTAATGTACTGTTTCATTCATAATGTGATGATATCTTAAATTTTGATGAGTGCAAATGCAAATAGGTAGAATCATCAACCATAACTTCTTGGGAACAAACACACACATTCTAGAAAATATTGATAGACGTTATGGTGCACAGTTAATGCAAGATGTGTGAGTTAACCAATATAAAAATAAAACCAAAAATACCAAAAAAAATTAAAAGGGTCAACCTTCACACACACCACCTTTGCTCTTAGCCTATCATCATCACTCTCTATATAAATTCTCTTCCGTAACCTCTTCGTCTTCTCCAACACATTTACTCACACATCTCTTTCTCTAAGCCATCATCATAACAATGGTTTTACCAGAGTTTCTAGTGATTCTAGCTGAATGGGTTCTTTACCGTCTTCTTGCTAATTCTTGTTACCGAGCTGCTAGAAAGCTTAGAGGCTATGGTTTCCAGTTGAAAAACCTCTTTAACCTTTCAAAATCTCAATCTCTTCACAACAATTCTCATTCTCATACTCATCATCATAATCATCATCTTCTTCTTCAACAACAAAACCAGCTCCTTCAAGATTCTCTAAACGTTACCTTCCCAAGTATCTCAAAATATCAAGAGCCTTTAGACAAAAACAGAGCATCCTCTGTTTCTTCTGATCATCATGATCACGACCACACCTTGGTATGTGACGTAGATGGTGTTTTATTAAGACAACATTCGAGCAAACACTTCCACACTTTCTTTCCTTACTTCATGCTCATAGCTTTTGAAGGAGGATCAATCATCAGAGCCATCCTTCTCATGCTCTCTTGTTCATTTCTATGGGCTCTTCCACAAGAGACCAAACTCAAGATCATCTCTTTCATAACTTTCTCTGGTCTTAGAGTCAAAGACATGGACAACGTTTCTAGATCAGTTCTGCCTAAATTCTTCCTCGAGAATTTGAATCTTCAAGTTTACAACATCTGGACTCAAACACAATACGCCAAAATTGTATTCACGTGCTTGCCACAAGTGATTGTGGAGAGATTCCTTAGAGAACATCTCGACGCTGATGATGTGGTTGGGACTAAACTACAAGAAATAGAAGTCATGGGGAAGAAGTTTTACACAGGCTTAGCTTCCGGGTCTGGTTTCGTCGTGAAGCATAAAGCAGCTAAAGATTACTTCCTTGGTAACAAGAAGAGGCCTACACTTGGAATTGGAAGCTCTTCAAGCCCTCAAGATCACATCTTCATCACCATTTGCAAAGTAACTTTCTTTTTTTTATCAGTTTGTAAAGTTTTTTCCTTTCTTCATTTGCAAAGATTTGAGTCACTAACTTTGAATTTTGTTCTGAAACAGGAAGCTTATCTTTGGAATGAAGAAGAGTTCATGAACAAGAACAACACATTACCTAGAGAAAGATACCCAAAGCCATTGATATTTCACGACGGGAGACTAGCTTTCTTGCCAACACCATTAGCTACATTGGCCATGTTCATATGGCTCCCTATCGGGTTCTTCCTTGCGGTTTTTAGGATTTCGGTAGGAGTCTTGCTTCCTTACCAAGTAGCCAATCTGTTGGCTTCTTTGTCCGGTGTTAGGATTACTTTCAAGACCCATAATTCGTTTAACGGTCGGCCTGAGAAAGGTAAAAGTGGAGTCTTGTATGTATGCAACCATAGGACTCTCCTTGACCCGGTTTTCCTCACCACATCCCTCGCCAAGCCCTTAACCGCTGTTACTTACAGCCTAAGCAAGTTCTCCGAGCTCATAGCGCCTCTCAAGACTGTTAGCCTTAAGAGAGACAGGAAGAAAGATGGCGAGGCGATGCATAGACTACTAAGCAAAGGAGATCTAGTGGTTTGTCCTGAAGGAACCACTTGTAGAGAGCCTTATCTTCTAAGATTCAGTCCTTTGTTCGCTGAGCTAACCGAGGACATTGTTCCAGTAGCTGTTGACGCTAAAGTGACCATGTTTTACGGGACAACCGCGAGTGGACTCAAGTGTTTAGACCCCATATTCTTCCTCATGAACCCAAGGCCGGTTTACTGTCTTGAGGTTTTGAAGAAGTTGCCAAGAGAGATGACTTGTGCAGGAGGTAAGTCAAGCTTTGAAGTTGCCAATTTCATACAAGGGGAACTTGCTAAGGTTTTGGGATTTGAGTGTACTAATCTCACAAGAAGGGATAAGTACTTGGTTCTTGCTGGAAATGAAGGCATTGTCAAATAAAATAAACTCAAATTTTCATTAGTTATATTTTTTTTGTTTAGTTTGAAAAGCTAAATATTATTGTTTCAGGACTTAGATTTTCAATTCTATATGGTTGTTTTGTTAGCAATCTGGCATCATTTTCAATTGCTTTGTCTTTTTTTTTTTTCCTCTGTATTGGAAATGTTTGGTTATATATAATTTTTGTTCCTTCCTTTTTGTAGTCCATAATCCTCTCTCTCTTTAATGCCATCATTTTGCTTATTGTAATTTTGTTTTCTTCATGCCTATAGTCCACAATCTCAGACTGTCTCTTTAATACCATCAAAGCTGACAATCAAACAATAACTGTATACATATAATACTATACTCCATGAATGAATGTTCATGCCCCTAAAAATATCTATCACATCAAAATAATTAATGTTCCATATCACAACATTAACGTGAAAGGCCATACTTTACTTCACATCACATCAAAATTTAATGTATCAACTTGGAAGATGATTCATATTCACAACAAGAAAACTGGAATGATTATAGGAATGCTAAATAAACTGGTCATACCAAGAATGGTTTCATTTGTAATATTCACTTGCCCTGGTTCATTCTCTTCACCAAAATTGAAGCTGAGATCTCTATATGAAGCACTAACCGATGTTTGCCTCTCTGCAAATGATATTTGCAATTCTACAAAAGCAAAACAAAAATGTCATGTAAAAGTACTACTGCAGTGAATGGAAGTAAGAACTTAGTGATGCTTCGAATGCATTACCTTTCCCTCACGCGACGAATCTCTTCAAGAATTTCTGTAGTCTGTTGAACCTTTAGATTCTTTGGTTTATCTTCATGATTAAGGACCAAGGACGCAACATTTACAACTGTTACTAGTTCAGCTTCGAGTCTACTAAGTTTCTGGTCCAGATTTTCCAAGAAAGATTCATAAGAAGACACTTCACTGGAGACGCTATTAGTTAAAGCATCTTCTAGTACATGATTGTCGGTATCGAGAGTTGCTTCATCTTCTTCCGTAATTTGACTTTCCTGAGACTCCAAGCGAGTTGAGTCATTTTCATCCTTGGCTTCAGTAGATTCAGGTTTTGGAGATATAATGTGAATTCCACCCGAAGTATCATCTCTATCTACTTCAAGATCCAAAGTTATATTCCCTATCAGCTGTGTTTCCTTCACAGATATTGCCTGAAACCAAACTCAAACTTCTCAAGACGATTAGACAAATTTCTCTGATAAATGATAACAAAAGAATAACCAAAACCATAACATTTCTTAACCTTATCACACTATACAAGAAATTCAAAACTGAACTAGCATCACATGATGAGATAACAAGCAAGCAACATCTCGTTTCCTTTTTCCTACCTCGTTAAGCTTCGAAGAAAGGGTATCTAGCAACTCGATACGAGCTTTCGCCTTGTCCAGAGCTTGCATAACTTTCTTCTTCTGTAGAAGTAACTCTCTTGCATCATCCTCTCTCCCTGTCTGAACATTAACAGCTGCTTGCTTCCGTAGATTCTCTGCAGCTTCTGATAATCTCAAAAGTCTCAACCTGTTACTGTTTGCTGGACCAACAAAATCAACAACAAAACATATCTTCAAAGTTCAAACACATAAACACAAAGAGTGGAACAAGAACACATATGGATGAAACTGGATTTGGTTTCATTCTAAATTCCCAATAGTAAGCGATGATTTGATTCACTGAACTCAATTTCAATTAAGACAACGAAGATTAGCAAATAGAAAATGGACCTTTAGCACGAGTGGACTCGGCCTCCGCGTGAAGTCGATCAAGCTGGGAACGAAGAAGTTCAGACTTTGCGGTGGCGGAGAAGCACCTTGGTTTCACCGGAAATCGCCGAGACCGATAAACAACTAACGGAGCTCCGACGACGCTTACCGTCGTCACCATCTTTGGTCTCATTACAAACTCACGGATGGACATTTTTTGTTTTATTTCGTTAGCCCAAATTATAGCCCATGACATAAGCCCATAAGTTTGGTGTATATTTTCTTAAAGTTTAGTGTTGATTTAAAGTTTTTCTAAAAAATTCTGGCCTTGATTGCTTTGATAGGTTAATGATTTTTTTAACTAGTTCTCTGAATTATGGGTCTATTAGATTATGAAAGTTTGGTGCCATAATTATATGATTTAGATTATATGACTTCTCCAAATAATATTATGTTTTAATGTTTTAATATCGGTCGGCAGTTAAATCTATGTCATAAATAGTGTCATGTCCCAAACATGTTCATGAATCAAAATAAATTTGTTTTTTTATTCTTAACGAATGGAAAGTGATATATTAGAATGATAAATGTATCAACTAGACTTGTTTGTTAATATTTTGTTTGATTAATTAATTTAGAAATGAAAGTTTAGTTAAATTGGATCATTTTAGTATCTCAAAATGAAAGTGGATTAAACAAAATATTGAAATATATGAGGTTAATGTGTTCCACCATTAATTTATGGTTTAGTTGCTATATTATTTTTTTGAATTAGTATAATGATTTGTTAGTTATTTTTATTTTCGTCTTGTAAACTAAATTGATATCATAATTAAACCAGGCTCAATGAAGTATTTATCGGAATCGATCTCTTAACTCGAGTGACACTCAAGAGCATTAAAAATTTAACCAAAAAAAAAAAGAATTCTTTAATTTATATAAAGTATAATAAATTTATATATTTTTTAAAACAATTGTTTAAATTTTTCACGTAGTACATAATTTTTCAAAATATCCGGAATTTCTTTAGAAAAATATGTGTGTTAGTGTTTCACAATTGCCAACAAAAAAATATTATACAAACTAAAAGATTCTTCCAGATTTACTATTTATTGATTATCTAATTTGTTAATAAAAGTTCAGCTAAATTAGATTATTTTAAAAATGATTAGTACTAAAAGTGAATGAAATAAATTATTGAGATATACCACTATTCATTTTAATTAATGTGCTTCCCCGTAAATTTATTATTCCATTGCTATATTATTTGTTTTTCTTGAATTAGTATAGTAGATCTTTTTTTGGTAAGTCTTTCGGTCTTGTAAACTAAACCAATACTACAGCTAAACCGGTGAAGAAAATGGTGGTCGTAAAATAAAAAAAAATAAAAAATAAAAAATTGCACACTTCTCCAGCTATGATGACGCCTCAGTCTCCAATTTTGATTAATCCCAAGTCAGATACCATTTTACATTACATTTCACAGATCGAGAATCTTCCACCTCCTTTTGTTAAATCTGGTTCTTCATTGTATTTGTATTACGTTCACTGGCGGATTTCGTATTACCGGGTAAATTTTTGAATCTTGGATCGGGTGTGTTTGTTAACAAACCATCGGATTCAGATTTGTAATATTATATCCACCTGCTTCTTTCTTAATTGTGTAGGAATTCGATCAGATATGAACTGGGTTCAACGCAAAATCTATCTTTACAATGTCACGTTTGGGCTATACATGCTTGATTGGTGGGAACGATACCTCTTCAGTATCCTTTTGATTTGTCTGATTGAGTAAAGTTTTGATTTTTTACATCTTTTTGTGATCCATGTATGGTGATACTGAATTTGGGTTTTCGTCTTGATTATAACATTCAACATTCAGGCGAGCAATGCTAGATTTTGGTAATTTATAAGGACATGAGATGAGATCTCTGCTTGCTTTTCCTTAACTCTTGTTCAGATGGTTTGATGGTTGTTTTGATGTGGTTCGTTGTATACAATGGTACACGCTACTTTTCAGAGCTCTTCAAGAGGTAAACAAAACTTTACGATCTTTGTTGGCTTGATCTTATGGTTCCATTTTGAGGGGTTCTAAGGAATATAAGTGTTATGGTACAGTATGCTTTGTGGCTTAACAAGATTTATTTATGGGTTCTCCTGCTTCGTAGTTTATGTTTTCGTAGGTAGTTTGCAGACAAAAAGATAAGTCTAGCATTTCCTTGAACGTTACCTTACCTTATTTTGTGAATTTAGTTCCGGTAGAAGTAGATACCACTGACTGCTGCTTGCTATCTGAATCTTGAGACGCTGATTCGTTTAAAATTTCCCTAAAATTTATCCTTCAACTCAACATCATTCAATAGTTTATCTTAGGATGTTCTGGTAGGCATTTGAAGCTTCTTTTTTTTACTGATTTCCTTGTATGATTCACTGCTTAAGGACATTCTGTTATCTGTGAATTGCAGGCATTTGACATGAGATCAGGTCTTGTTTCTCGCACAGTATAGCATGAAAAGCATGGAACCTCCAAAGGCATGCGCATCTGATTTCAGTTTCTGAGACACATACCAACAAATACCTATGTGCTGCTTCACCTCTGATATTGTTTTTTTTTTTTGTTTCCAAAAGGGCTCTAGGATTGTTTCTATGTATCATTTGTTCCTATTTGTTTGAAATTGACAGAACGTATTTGTAGTATTTCTGTTGTACTTCCAAATCACTCTTGAGACATGACAAAAGACATTATTGTATTGGTTGTTGGGGTGTCTCTGTGATAGTTCTTAATCCCTTTGGAGTACAAAGATAACAGTACATAGCAGCAGGAGTTAGAACTTACACACCACAAAAAAACAGAGCAGAGTTCTAGAGAAAAAGTCTGTTCTAAGCATATAAAGCGAATCATGAAGAATCAGCAACCCAATCCTTTGGCAGTGAAGACTTGAAGATCTGAGACAGTAGAACTTGATCTTTCCTGTCTAGTCTTTTTGAACCAAATCCTTGACGCAAACCAAATTCAACAGCTTCTCGTCCTTCTTCCGCTATTCTTTTCCTAATAGCTACCAAAGAATTTGGCTTCTTCTCAGAAGCTTCTTCGTCCTTGTCCTTGACATCGCCTTCTTCAGTATTCTCCCCTCCTTCATCTCGGCGTCCGCCTTTCGCAGACTTCCCCCACCATTTGTTCGACACGGTTTTTAGACCGTTTGATGGGAATCCATACTTGAACTCATCTAAAGCTGCCACTGTCCTTGCCAAATTAGTATTAGCCCATACATTGGGCTTCAAATTCTTGTTTCCACTGTGTTGAACCGTCGACTGCATAATTGTCCACTGTCGCCAAGAGAAAGATAAAACTTATGAATAAGAAAAAAGAAAAACTGTAAGCACAAGTTTTCTCCATTGGCTAATTCGTTGAACAACAAGACAACCAAAGATCAAAGAAGCAAAAAACTCGAAAAGTGAAAAGGGTTGTGTTTTTTTGAGTTTGACAATCTCAAAAGTACAATTACCAGACAAGAATCTCGAAAGGGCACAATAAAATCAGACACCAATCTGTAAAGACACCAAATCTGAAAGCAGATTTTGTCTAACTGATTCCAATTGTTCTCTAAACGATGTAAAACGTCAAGCTCTTCCAATTTTCATCTACACATCCAATTTTGACATGAAAACCCTAATCTGCCACGACTGATAAACCTATCTGCATCGAAAATTACTTTTCGAATATTTTCGATGCAGATAACAATGACAACAGAAAAATCCAAGCAAGGAAGAAAAAGGCAAGAGCTTTAAAGACGTATACAAACATTCGGTAGAGCAAAAAAATCGCCAGATTTTCAAAGTTGTGAATTAAAACAAATCTGGTTGAAAGAAGATTTATAGGTAAACAGATACGTATACTTACCCGATAAAGGAAGGAGATTTCGCGTTAGGGCTTTCTTTTGGACTATATGGGTTTTGGGGTGTATGTATATAATGGAACAGAGAGAAGGATCAGAGCGTAATTTCCAAAGAACCCAAAATTGGCAAAACATTTCCATTTTATCTCCACACAAAGTAGTAAAGTTGAAAGAGATAAAAATGGAAGTTTTTGTATCATCTTTGGGAAGGAGAAAAAGAAGAAGGTACAAAAGAATTGTTATTTGAAGTTTTGAACAGATAGAGCCTAGGCTGAAGTGTTATCTCATGTCTAAACATATTTTCTATGATGTCAAAGACTGATTCGATGTACAATAATAACAGACGAAAAAGAATGAAGATGAAAGAATAAAGGACAAGTTGAAGAAGGTGGGCGGTTGAGACATTCTACTTGGAGGTGGAAGGTGTCTCTTTGTCTTTCCTTCCGGCGAGGATCATAGAGATCTGGAGACCGCGACTGAAGGCTTGGTTGAACAGCAGTCTGGTTTGGAACTCGGACACGAATGGGAACCAAGATAACACAGCAATGGGTGTGAATATCACAAGCCCCATTATGTACTCATACGCTCTCCCTAGCTCTTTAACCGAGTCCCAAACTCCTATTCCCTTGACCATGCTACGCAGCGCTTGCAAGATCTTCAAAATAACATAGCACAGATTTAACAAACTTATTCCCACCAAAGACAAATTTTTGGGCAGCTAACTAAGTGTTGTGGACTTACAAGAAGAAGGGCCCAGCCGGTAGGCAAGAAAGCGAGGATGGAAGCAAATAGATCTGAGATTGTAAGGCCGCAGACTATGAATAGTATAGCCATAATTGCCAAGAAACCGAGAAAGACAAGCGCCTTGAGAATCCTGAACATAACCTGAAAATCTGTACCGAAATTCCTTCTTCCCATTGCCACCATCTGTCAAACGATTAAAAAAAAAGTGTGAAAAAAGAAAGATAATCACTGTTCCAGTGGACTTGGCTCAAGATTTTCTGTTTTTGAAGTGGGTGAAAAAGCTCAAAGCATATTTCGGAAACCTTACCTTTAGCGCTAGAAGAACTGACAACAAGACAGCCCAAGAGAGTCCATAAACCTTATAGAAGAAAGGTGCAAAGTTGTTGGAATTTTCAAAGCTAGAAGAGGGAAACATCAAAGGTTATAAGAACGAAAAAAATTATCATACCAGAAATGTTGTGTCGCGGTGAGAGATGTTGAGGTGATACACAATTCCATACTGGTAAAGGAAGAAACGAAGCGCGAGAAGTATCTCGAGAACCCTTCCTCTTAAATTCGTGTGCTTGAGATGTTCTTGCTCTGTGTCCCACCATGATTCCCAACTTTTTTCGGGAACAATCCCTATGCCACCGCGGTTTCCCATCCATCTTTTCCAGTCAGTCCAGTCATCCACCGTCTTTTGCCACTCAAACCCAGATGGGTTGAATATAAATGGAGCAAACAACCACGAAGCTACTAGGAACCACATTGAAAATGTGATGTATATATAAAGACTTGAGCTACGGTATGAACTCCCATAAACCTGATACACAACTAGTAGTATGACCAATTCCAGTCCCTTAACAAAGTGGCTTCGCGAATATAGTCTATAGTTTTCCGCAAACTTAGCATGGAAAACAACGAATCCTCTACCAGTTGCTCGGTACTTAGAACCTCCATGCAAAATCGTCCTCCCAAAGTAATGCGCTTTCGTTCCCAGCTGAAATGTGAAGAAAACAGACGCAAGTTGAAGCTGCATTATGATGAAATCACCCAAGGCCTTGCGAAACCCTTTTTCCAGGCCAATTTCCATAACCATTGGTAGAACCATCAGAAAACCTAACTGGAAAACAGATTGGGCTGCCAACGCCTCTTCAAGGGCTTTGGACTGATGTATCCTTGCACTTTGTAAGATCTCCTTTTCTAGTCCGCTCAACACCAGATAAAGACGCCCATATAGGAACACATATACCGTGAGAACCGTTATCTGAAACAGAAAAGACATGTTTTCTTACTTGTCTGAAAAACCCAAGATTCAACCGTAAATATAGGCCAGAGCAACAAGTGGAAATAAATATTTGAATGTAACATTGAGTGAGGAATTAGCCTTACCATGCTACTGAAATAGAAACCAACTGTGGTGAAATAGAATGAGAGCATCCTGTAAAAATCAAACCGGCGTCCAAGTCGGTAAACGTCGCGACTTAGTGTCTGTTCTCCATTACCATTCGCAACTTTGGCTTCAAAAATCGAAATTTGATTCATCCCAACATCACGCCCTTTCCCTGCTTGGATATACTCGTGATGTGTGATGAAACCCCCACGAAGAGTTGAATTGTACCCTGGATGTTACCAAGATCAACCATCACAAATACACAAAAAACGAAAGAAAAATTAACATTTATCAACAACCGTTCTCTACCTGCAAATATATCTTCGCTTAAGTTTATTATCTTTGAAGCCTTGCTAATGCCTCCCCTTGTGATGTGGAAGATTCTGTCAAATATATCAGGATGACCATAATGGAAACGCACCCTGTAAAAGAAAACGTGAGTAAGTTGCACAAAAAATCCAAACTAGTCTTCTATCTAGAACAAAAGGATTCTAATTCTAATATTATCTATTGGTTCGATGAAGCAGGGAGTGCTACTTTTGAAATCACATTCGAAGTTACAAAGAATTTTGCAGGGATCTTTCCCCTAGTCACAAGATATAAGAATACCTCAGAGGATTTGCCAGAACACGTTGGCCAATGGTCACAAAACTTGTTTCTTGATTCGACATGAACCAAGCAAGTGAAGAAACACTGTGGAGTCAGAAGAAAATCAGGCGGAAAAATAAATACACAGAATATAATACTAAAAACATGGAGAAATACATTAAACATCAAGAACAACTAAATGTATAATGAGTCTCAGACCTTCCAGTAAATATGTGTTCACGAAGACCCAAAATTGTAGGATTTCTCTTGCCACGTCGACCTTCATCAAATTCTCGTAGCACATTTCTCATTTTGAAAGACTCTTCAAAGTAGTTGTCCTGAGATGAGAAAAAGGAATGAGATCATAGTTGGTATATAAAATTGGTTGAGGGATAGAGAGAGACAAAAGTAACCTGGTTCATATCTATGGTCTGAAGTGCTTCACCACGAGTGAAAATGATGGCATGATTTTGATTCTCAGGTTTTCCTTCGCCAATTTCTGTAGGAGGGCCGGGAAGTTTGATACGATATATTTCCTAACAAATCAAGAACAAGTTTCAGAGCAGTTATATTATTATCTCTGGTTCATATGTGGTGGCACTGGCAATAAATTTGCATTTTATAAAGTTGAAAAGTTTTCTTCATGAGCTAAAAAACCACTCTTGGAGAAAAATTCAGATAAACAAGAAAATGGGTTATTTGTGTACATATATAAAATTATGAATATGCACTGCCTTCTTATACCTCATCCAATTTGTTACATCCTTTGAGCAGTACGGAGTAGAAAACTTTCTGTGATTTTCCATTAATTGTCTCCTCCCTTTCATCTATATAGGCAACACGCAAGGACGGATACCTAGCCATAATGTATAATTAAAACTAAGCTAGAAGAATATGCATGACATTTTTATTTCAAACACAAGAACTTTCTTACTTTATCATGAGTTGTAAAATATTGCTGTAACAACTCCGGTCCCGGGGATCAGTTGATTTTTTCTGATTCCCATAGACCTGACATGACACGACATATGTGAATTTTAAATCTGCAAGAGCTCGTGCACGGTCTCTAAAAGACTGATCATCTTCATTTGATTCCACGGGAAGGCGACCATGGGTAGCTGCAAGATGAAAATTGAATTTATAGAACAAAACCTTGTCTCAAGCAGCGAACTTTCCAAAAACTTTTGTTGACAACTAATTGCAGTAGCGGAGGATGTAAGGTTGAACTTGAAACATTCAGTACTAAGAAAGGAGAGAAATACAAACCGTCTTCTCCAGTGTACTCCTGAAAACATTGAAGTTCAAGAGCCATTCTATAGTACATCATTCCTCTTACTAGCAACAGTAAGATGAAAATACATTAGCGATCGTCGATAAAATTCATATGAGTAAAACTCTACATCTGATAGTATACCTGTTCTTGAAAGCGTCTGGCCTCTATAAGATACCCATTCACGGAGTTTGTCTGACTTTTCTTTGTCATTAAAATTTTGCTTTGGATCAGTTACACGCTCCACATAGTTTGACCATTCCTCTGTTTAGCATGATTTTTATTCAGTCAACTCTAAATTTGTTGTAAAGAAGTACAAAATCACCTGATATAGAAGCTCACCCGGATATATTCTCTGTAAGTAGAACAAGATAGATATTCCATCTTCGTTTTCCCTGTTCAGTTCGTCCTCCGAATAGAGAACATCTTCTTTGTAATAAGGAGTTAAGACACTAGACACAGATTATAGAAAAGAAAAATGTTACTTGTTTTCAAGATCATTTAAAAGAAGTTTTTCCGTCAACCAACTGAGAAACTGAAGACAACCATTATTACTTTGACTTATCACAGTTTGCAAAGCTGCGAGTCAATAATAATTTCCTTCAGGTATTAAGCTAAAACATGTACCTAAATGATAGCATGTCACGAACTCGGGGAGCATCTGGCATATTCATGAATAGGGAATTTGCAAAGAATGTCATACGACGACGAGCTTCCAAATTTTGAGGGATATTTATTGCAGATTCTTTAACAGTAACGAGTAACAAAACTCTTACAACCTACAAAATTGGAAAAAAAGAATGAGATCTAGAATGAGAAGACAAATTTGTTGACATCAGAGAGAGAGAGAGAAATCTGTGTACCCTTTCCCTCCAAGATTTGTCCTGAGTCAAACCACTATTAATCTTTTCAAACCTTTGTTCTTTCGTGTCGCTCTCAGAATGAGCCCTCTCAAGGATTCTACCAGGTGGAAAGACAAAGCACATTTCATGAATATTTCATAGTGAAGGTGTTTGGGCATTACACATATAAAGATTGTTGAAAATGAGCCAAACGCTCACGTATGACTATCAGGACTTACTCGTGACCATTAACCATAACATCCTGCGTGATGATTTCAATAATATCCTGGAGAACATTGATTATCTGAGACTTGTAATTTTCGTCATCCTCATACTCTAGCTGTCAGCACAACCAGGTTTCATTAAAAAATGTATAACTAAAACACAAAATAGTAACTATTGGTAGTGAAGAGACATAGAAAATATATTCACTCACCAGGATTGTTAAGAACTTCTCTAGCTTATCACTGAGTAAGGGCATACCAGACATCCGGAATTCCCTTAAAAATCTATGTTGTTGGATGCTTACATGTATCTCATAACAAATCTCCCTTATAATCCTGTATAGATTGGGAGACAGCGGTAATAGTTAGTAAGTCCGCCAGTCTGGGTTAGTTTAAGAATGCATAACGACAATCCTCACCTTTTATCAGGTTCATCTTTAAGAAGCGCATATATTATGTCCCTCACCGTTTCGTAAGCTTCAAGCACTGCATAATGCATATAGAATTCACTTTTAATCTTCTTGAATAAGTCAGCGTCCTCCTTTCCCTTGAAATCTTTAGCCATGTCTAATGCTATTGGAATCTGTCACCAAATGGGAAGCACAATTCAGCAAGAAGAGATAATGGATGGGCGAAGATGTTACAGAGATAGCTGTATTATTTACTTTGCTAGCAAGCAAGAAAGGAGGCCACTGCACAACAGAAACATCTCCAGAAAACAAAGGTACAAGTAGCAAATTTCTTTCCCTACACACCAAAGAAGCAAAGAGCACAGATTATATTCATAAGATGAACTTAGGAGGTTATAGTGATGACGAGTCGATACTATAGAAAATTGTCCTCAAACCTATTGCTGATCAGATCTTCATCCCGCATAGTATCAATGAACTTATTCCACACTTGTGAAAACCTCGCGATGTCTTCTTTGTCTACTTCTTCGTCCTGCATTACTCAAATGTTACATTTATCACCCATAAAAGGAAAACTGTTGGCATGTACTTTCTTAGCAATTAAATTTATAGGTATGGTTAATACCAAGTGCTTTCTCTTTGCATGGCCGTGAGTTAACGGTGTAAGTTTACCACAGAAAGCAGATGGAACAAGTCTAAATCTAGACCGCAACATTCCAAGCGTACGTATCTGTAAATAAATAAAATTGGAGATAAACAACTAAGAAAAATTTGCAGAGTGTTGGGGGTTTAACCAAGGAAATCAGAAACATGTTTTTCATAATAAGACATAAGATTCTGATTCCTAATCTTGTGTACTAACAAATAGAGAAACATTTACCTCCCCAAGATGGCTGAAAGCTCCATAAATCCCCCCAAATAGAGTGGAGAATATGGCATACCATATTTGTGCGTCCATAAAATAAACCTAACCATCAATCAAACTTCAGCTTATTAGAACTATTCTTGCCAATTCATTGAGGACAAATTACTTACCAAGACAATCGGACCCCATATGGAGATAATTACACCAATGTTATGAGTGGCTGCATGAATATATCACATAGTTTAGAATAAAACAAATATCAGTAAATGAGGATAAGGCGAATGAAGATCACTACCATTTGGAAAGAATTCGTGCCACTGATAATCTACACCACTCATACCCCATATTAACTTCGTTGGGCTGACAAGAGGTAATATCTGTTTACGCATCATAAAAAAGGTACATGTTAAAATATAATTGCATCAAACAAAAAAAATGCTTACAGCAAGTTGACTACAACCTGCCGAAATAGACAAAAAAATAAAGGTGAACAGTTATGAAACTATATGAGGATACTTAATAACGGTAAACATGAGTATATACTTATCAGTAGAGGAATATATGAGTTATAAGTGTCAGCATAAAAAACTAATTCACCTCCACATAGTAGCTGAATGCGAGCTTGCTAAGTAACAGCATGACCCAAAAGAATGTATACCTAAGACAACATGAATTGAGCATTATTAATCATTTTGAAGCTTAAAATAAAGTTGTAACCAATGTTATCAAACTAGGTACGGTGTGCAACGATAAAAACAATGCATTTAGAAAAGAAAAGCAGCTTGTTGAAGTTTCAGGGAAAGATACTAATATCGAAAAGCAGAGAAGAAAAATACAACGAATAACATCATTTTTTCTTACTTGAAAAGTGCAAACATTTCTTCATGCATTCCTCTGCCAACATACAATTTTGGCTGCGCCCACCACATGATAAGCGTGACAATCCGCATATTTGATCGCTCCATGATTCTCCGGATAGGTGGAAGTACGAAAAACACAGCGGCCAATATATTTGGTAGGACATATAAGGCGATGGCATAATTGTATAAGGACTGCTGAAGCCAATTCCCAACCCAGTTGCTGAAGAACTTTATTAATCCAGTTGGGTTTTGCACCGACTTGGAATAGGTAATTGGCAACACGATGGCCCACATGGCTGCCATTAAAAATTTTGTGATGTAACGCAGAATTTGGGAAAATTTTAGGCTCTTCCAAGCACCAAAACTAAGAATTATGTCCAATGTCGCTGCATTTAAAAAAAAACATATGATTATGCCAATGTGGTTCAGTTATCAGCATAGGGACAATGTCAAACTGAACGGAATCGAAGTTACCTTGTAGAAGATTAAGAAAAGCTGAAGTGATGAAAATGGTCAATACATTTTTAAATACATCCTCTTCAAAAATGGCAAGAATAGATCCTGACGGGCTCCATGCAACAATAATCATAATCTGAAAGATCATAGAACTACATACGTTTATTAAACAGAGCAAAAGTGGAGTGAGAATTCTAATTTAAAATCCTACCTGTAGGGACAATATAAGGAACATCCACATTCGGTCAAAACTTCGATAGAGGTTCCAAAACGTGCGAGCTTCAACAAAATTAGTTTTGGGTTTCCTCTTTCCATGAGATACTTGGTCATGCCTCTGCAATTTATTAATTATTCCATTGGTAATCCTCGTACAGGAAAGCAAACAGAAGTATATTCGGATTCAAAAATAGATGGATGGTCGATGCAAGAAAGCATTAAGAACTATAAAAGGATACTGATTAAGCAGTAATAATCAGCCATATTAACACCTCATTTGGAAGTTGTGAGATCTCATCAGTGTGGATGAAAAAATCTGCCTTAAAGTTCATTGGCCATTTCAGCCTAAAACACCTCTTATCCCTGAAAAAGTATATTGAATTTGCTCAAATAGCAAGATTTGACCGATACATATAAAACCAGATCAAGCTAAGCTGACTCACCAAAAGTACTCATTCAAATCATCATAGTTTCTCCATTTTGAATGGCTTGCCTTGCCCATTTTGTTTCTCTTGACTTCCTTTTTTCCACAAAGAAAGCTGATTTTCTTAGTGACCTAATGCCGGGATCAAACGAAAACTGGATCAAACATTCCATACCTTGAGTAAGACATGATAGATTGGTGTTATAACATTCCTTAAGAATGCCTCTTCGTCAGGTGCATCTGCCTCATATGTATCCCCAGTCACAGGGTACACATTGCCAAACAGAATTCCATGGACTTCGTTGGCCATCTTCACAAAGAAATTTAAGAAAACAACATGGTTACTTAAAGAGTGAAACGGAGATTCTTACAACGAGGCATTCAAGCATCACATAAACACAGAAGAGGAAAGGAGAACCATTGAACTAAAAGGACCTACATTGTGAAAAATGTAGCAAAGGCATTCAGGCATGAAGCGGACATTCGATGCTTCCCCCCAAATGAGAAGATAAAGGCCAATGTACAGAAGGCTCAGCTGTTGTTCATTACAACCTGATGGAAACCTGTCAATAGGAAAACCGTTGGACTGAAGCATCACAGAAACACACAAGAGGGAAGGAAGACGCTTGAACTTTAGAACAGAAGGAATGTAATGGAAAAGATTTTTCGAAGTTCCGAGACTGTTAAGAACTTGATTAATGAGAGAGAAGATTATTTATGCTACCTGAGATATGATTCACACCGCAAATACTTGCACCATGACCTGTAATTCTTGAAATACTTCTCCATCAGCTTCTTCAGGGTGCTAGGCTTCAGCTAGATTTTTCTTGAAGTTAGTAATTTGTATGTAATATCTTTCAGAAAAGGAAGTTTTGTGATCGGCCACAGAGTATTGAAATTTACCTCGTCGTAATTCTCAAGATCTCTGTTTCTCACATCAATGTTGGCAAGAAGCAGTATGAGATGCTCCCTTTGATTAGCTACATTTCCTCTCTTTCACAATGAAAATTAGGAAGATTCACCATGACATTTTTCATAGAACTTAAGACTAAAATGGCAAGAAAAAATAACTTGAACTTGAAAGTTACCTGAAAGCCAAATACCAAAGCAAGCCACTCAAGAATATCATTAAAAGATCTGTCTCTTCCCTTATCCATGTTGTCTGGGTTAGTCGATGCTGAATGGAATCTTGGCCGAGGAAGATTTTGCACATTACAGACGGCACAAACTGCTGTCTTAATCTAAATTTCATCGAAGAAACATTTGTGAGAGTTGAAAATGACTAAAATGATTGGAAAACTAAGGTAAGCAAAATTTGCTCATGCAACCTCGGGGAGTTGCATTATTGCGGTTTTGGCTCCTACAGCGTCCAGCGGAAGAATGTTGTAATGCTCATACTGTTCCTTCTTTCTTTCAACTTCTTTAGCGTACCTATGAGTCTGCATTCCAACAACAACAAAAATGTCAAGCGCTACAGTTAACTTCTTCAATAAAAATCTATTATCTAGGTATATAGGGAAACACTAACGAACCAGTTCCTCTATTCTTGCTGGAGGAACCACTGTCTTTAAAACATCATACAAGACAGTCGCCATCTGGTAAAACTTGGCCATCTCCTCCCTAGAAACGACACAATGGAGTTAAAAGACATTATTCAAAATCATTATCATGTAAGATATACAAAAATATCAAGAATAAATCTCACGGCGTCTTTTTCCTTTCTCCTGCTATATTCTCCTCATAGAACTGCTGATAGAACATCTGAATTTCCTTCGGATCACTCCTCGCCAACATAGGCGCTGTACTCACTTCCTCCTAAACGACAAACAAATTCAAGATTATGACTTCACATTCTAGTTTAGATCAAATGATATCCACCAGATAGACACACAGCTAACACAAGCATTGTTAATCTGCATACCTTTTCTAATTTATGCAATAGATAAGTCTTGAATTGACGAACACCTCGTCCACTAGATGTTGGATCCATTCTATGTGCCTTCTCAAACGCATGGAAGCGACCTTAGTGAGAAAATACACAGTAACATCATCAGAAACTATAAATTCCCCAATTGATATAATAACCCAAAATAGAAAGTTGAGAGAATCATACAGAGATAAGCAACTCTAGGATTTATATCCTGAATATCATTAGCTACACGAAGAACCGGAGCAATCGCAGCGAGAGAAGAAGGTACAAGCTCACTATCAATAGCACTCTCGTCTTCATTGAGATTATCAATCATCATCGTCCCAGCTCTCGTCATCTTCCTCGAAAGTGACCTAACCGGTTGCATTTGCGGCGGTCTTCCGCCTTCGCCGTTTCTTCCGCCACTAGTACTCGCCATAACTGATCGATGATTATACTCGACGAATCGGTGATTATCAATATCATAATACTCATCTTCATCTTCTTTTATGCGGATTTATATATGATGATGATGATGCAGAGAGATTCGTTGAGTGGGGCTTAGGGCGAATGCGATTGCTCTACGAGGAAGAAAAGAATGGCGAAAGATGAATATTGATTTTAGCGTCAGCTTTTTAGCTGTGGCTTTTTGTGTAAAATCAGTACGCAAAAAGCAAAAACCCAGAACTGTTGGAATTTTTAATTTTCCGGGAAAGTCTCCTTGAGAATCGCTTCTCGGAGACGTAGACTACAAAACGGCTATAAGGAAATGTAGACTACGTGACGTTTTATGTTTTCGCCTAATAACTACTTGACGTTTTCATTTTCGTAAACTACACCACTTTAAGCGACGGTGCGACAGTACTAGTGTCAGTCAATTTTGGAGAATTGTAGACTACGTGACGTTTTAAGTTGTGAATAACTAACTACGTGACGTTATTATGTTCGTAAAACGACATCAAGATAACCGACGGTGTTTAGTTGAAGATCTCGTCCTAGAATTCGGACCACTTCACTGTTAACACAAAAATGGAGACGGAGACGGAGACGAGCATCGGATCTACGGTTCTGCGTAAATCGGAGCTAAAACACAAGCAATTTCACTCGTCGAATGCATTAGAGATCCTGAGAGAAACGGTTCGAATCCTCCGGTACAATCTTGGTGCGTTCATGTTAACAACTGCGGTTTTGATCTGTCCTGTATCTGCTCTTCTCTTACCAAATTTGTTAGTTGATCATTCTTTAGTGAACAGACTCACTGTTAAGCTTCTTCTATTAGCAAAGTCCAGTGGTCTCCCTTTGCAGCCTTTTGTTAAACACTCTTGTCAGAAACTAGCTGAGACTGTTGTTTCTTCCACAATGTGTTTCCCCTTCTTCCTTACTCTGTCTCTTTTGTCTAAAACTGCTGTGGTTTACTCTGTGGATTGTACTTACTCGAGGGAGAAGGTGGATGTGAGCAAGTTCTTTGTTGCATTGAAGAAGTTGTGGCAACGAGTTGTTTTGAGTTATCTGTGGATTTGTGTTGTGATTGCTGGTTGCTTCACTTTCTTCTGTGTTCTCCTTGTTGCTATTTGCGGTTCGTTCTATGCGCTTGGTTTCTCTCCGGATTTTAATGTTTATGGGGCAGTATTGATTGGTTTAGCATTCTCTGTAGTTTTCGCCAATGCTATTATAATCTGCAATACTGCGGTTGTGATCTCGGTTCTGGAAGATGTTTCGGGGTTAGGAGCATTAGTGAGAGCTAGTGATCTGATTAAAGGGCAGGTTCAAGTGGGTTTGTTGATATTTCTCGGGTCAACGTTAGGATTGGCGTTTGTGGAAGGGTTGTTTGATCATAGAGTGAAGAAGGTGAGTTATGGAGATGGCTCTTCGAGGTTATGGGAGGGACCACTTCTGGTGTTGATGTATTCATTTGTCACGCTTATAGATTCAATGATGGGTACAGTATTCTATTTCAGCTGCCGAGTTTATCGTAGCATGGAAGCTTCTATAGCCGAAACTCAACCTATCTTGGAAACGGTTGAGCTTGTGGATACTACTACTCAGTAATGGTTTTGGCTGCCAATAGTTGTTGGATTCCAAGTTGCGGATCACACTCTGCGGATGGATGGATATGGAAGCGTTTTATATACTTATTCGCCTCGTCCAAATCACCTTTGTTGCAAAACCCATGAATCAATTTGCTGTGAGTCACAGTATTTGGTTTCATCCCTGCAGACAACATCCCATCAAGCAAAGGCTCCTTTGCTTCCACATGTTTCTTCTTTTTCATCAACTGTGAAGAATCCTAGTGTTGTAAGTGGAAACACAGACATTGACCATATATATATGTTATCCCTCATTTGCCTTGTTTCATATTTGAATAAGGTCATATGAATATCCTATGATCGCCATGTATGTTAAAATCCTTCCAGGCAATATTTGGTTTTGAGTAGTTTCACAAATTTTCTACTTCACAGAGATATGGAAGACAGACTTAGGCAACTAAGTAATGAGGGCCAGATTTGAGGAACAGGCCCAGTAAGACACATCTAATCGATCGCAATTGAAAACCGAAACGTTTTAAGTGCATTAAAAAGTTAATAAAAAAGACAAGATGGCCCATGCAGGTTTCGAACCTGCGACCTTCGCGTTATTAGCACGACGCTCTAACCAACTGAGCTAATGGGCCTTGACGTTATGTCCCGTACGCAAATATAAATATTGAAAATGGATATACTAACACAACTCGGCATGTAACAGACTCGCAGCTTGATGCATGTAAGTGTAACGAGAAGTATTACACTTTCACAGGATACCATTCCTTTGTAAAAAACTATAAACATGTTCATTTACAGCTTCATAGTTAATCTTTCACTGGTTGAACAATTTCTTCTTTTTTCTTTTTTTTTGTTGAACAATTTCTTCTTTTTTCATGTTTTTTCTTTTGTGTGTCCCAATTTAATCATGTTTATATCAACTTGGTCGTTCACATAAATCGTCTTGATCAATGATTACACAGAGTTGTTCTTTATATTCTATACTAGTAAACACTCAAATTCTACACCATCATTAGACTCCTCTGAAATGCTTTTTGAGTTTTTGGACAAAACAACTTTCTTAACGGTCGAGACTTTTATTTGTTTCCAGCTACTTTGACTTGTTCAACCTTTTTGTCAAAAAGAAAGCATTAAGTATTAAACAGAAAAAAAGAAGGAAATGGACCAATCAAACACATGAGAGGAAGAGCATGGGAAATGAAAAAAACTCAAGAATGTGTATATACATGTATACATGTGTGTGTCGGGCCAAAACAAGATTCAAACCTAAAAGGTCATATGTTAAGAACAGTCACACATAATCACAATAGTTATTGACTTATACTTATACCACTTGTAGATAAATTCAAAAGAGAAGAAGAAACTATCTGCAAATTGTCACAATGCCTCTCATATCAATCTATCTAGCTTTCTCTTAACCAATTGTATCAGATAATTAAAAAGAAAAAAAAAAGAGATGTGGTCCGGTCTTCTCTTTTTCAATGGAAAAACAAAACAACGGTCTAACATGGTCTTTACAAAGTCCCAAAATGTTGATCTAAAAAGAACGGTTCTTTATTAATTCATAATGATGTTACACAAATCGCTGAAAGTGACCATTAGGTCTGGTCCACTATCATTATCGCAGAACAAATTAAAAATATTAGCTGTTTCGCATCTTTTAAAGAAAAAACATAACACTTCCTTACGACACTTCATCATTGCACCCTAATAAGAATCTAAATCTTATATACTATCTGAAGATTACATGAATACTAATACTATATTGCTTCGTATTATAAAAAAGTGTGACATATGTCGCAATGCGAAAGAAAGGACCGTTAAGCTCAGTGAACCTCTCTGTATATAACCAAAAAAAAAGGGAAAAAGCGAAACTACTGGACCGTTGGTTAAATCCCCAAAATACCCCTGTGTCCTTTCCACGGTTCCCACCTTTCGCCAGCTAATTTTTTCCCTTTATTACTTTACCAACGAGAAGGGTATCTTATTCTTTCTTCGTTGATTAGACGCTAATGCCCTCGCTTTCCTAAGCCTATTCACCAAACTGCCACCGTCTTTGCTCCATAGTATAAAGTAACGCAACCGTGTGTGACATGGTTCTGTAGTAGAAGAAGAAGAACTAGAGAGAAAGACAATGGGGTTGATCATGAAGAAATGGCCGTTGTTAAAGAAGAAGAAGCAATCTAGAGAGGAGGAGGACGAACAAGTTAATACGAAAGAGACACAAACATGGAAGAGACTAAGAAATATGTTTTCGACTTCGATGAAGTGGAAGAGAGTGGAGATTTTGCAGATGGAGATAGTAGATGAAGTTGTTTTCAAAGTTTTGTATGTAGTTGAAGCTTTTGTTCTCGTTTCGACTCTCTGCTTCTTCTACCTTTGTTGTGGCTGCCACATCTGAAGTTTTTTGGTTATCATTCTCTAGCTAATTTCATTATTCTTTTCATTTCTTACTTCTTCCTCTTATGGGGTTTAGGTTTTTAGTCTCAATTTTTATACAATAAACTTATATGTATGTTTCCATTAGTTTAACTTGTTATACATGTAGTTTTTGTTACAATCATTAATGAAGTTTTTCAGTCTCAAAGGAACTTTATAACAGGTAAAAACTGGACCAAATATGGTCGATTACTTGCTTAATTGTGTATTACACAATCCGAGTACCAACACATACAAAAAAAAATCATTTTTGACTCTTATAATGGCTATGTTCTTCTATATTTTTTGCTAAGGCTTGGGAAACATCAAAATTCCCAAATCAACCGCCAAGGAGGGTCCACATGCTTCCATATTAATGATGTAAACAAACCATAAGAATGTGAATGTTACCAAAATATTCTTAGTGACCGTTTTCTTGATCGTCCATCTCATCAAGAATCACATATTTGCCCGTTTGACTTGGAGCTTGTAAATCCTTGTCATCCTCTGTTTTGTGTCCTGTTTTGAGTTTCTCATACCTGGGGAGACAATACAGATGTTTAAGCAAGGAATACATTCGAATGTTCCTTACTCTATGTGACAAAGAATATGGGCAAGGAGGAACAAGAGTTACTTACTTGTACCAGTTGAACAAACTTACACCAACCATTATAATCATCAGACCAACACCCTTGAGCCAGGTAAATTCGTCGTGGAAGTAAAACACTGCAACCTGTACGCAAAGCGTAAAAGAACAGTGAAACTTTTACACCCCTACTTTGGTTCAGCATTCATCGAATATTCAACAATAGCACTGATACAGACTTCATCATACAAGAAGATGTCTTAAATATATACACAAGTACTCTAAAATCCAGATGCAGGGGCACATGATCAAAAGGCATATTAAAGTGAATGACAAGCCAATTGTAACAAACAACAGTTCTGTTTCATCGGTCTCCTTTCTGTACACAAATATAGGCAAATAGTACTATCATAAGGCCAGAGATAAACTCTAGTTCATCCTATGAAGCGGACTCCATGCAAGCATGTCTATTCATATGCCATATGACCAATATAGTCTCACCATCTCAAGGGATGAGCCTCTTGTCTTGAACATCACAACAAAGTCTCATTCATTTATAGTCAGCACTAGTATGGAAGGAATTTTATCCATTTCTAAGAAAGAAACTCCGTTTGACTTAATCTTATTTAAACATAATTGGCAAAGTAAGAAAATGCTAGAATTTATTTTGATATCTAAAATATAAGCAAGCATGTAGAGTATCAGTAAAATACCACTATGGTGACAGCCTCTTTAACGACACCTGCTATAGTGACGGTTACAGCACTGGTTACAGAAACAAGAACATATTCCGTTAAAACCTGAAACAGAATACTAACTAGTGAGGATGGGAGAACGATCAAATACTAAGCTAGAGCTTCAAAACCTAAGACAAGTTCACTCGTATGTAAGAAGAGTAAATTGATTAGTAGATGCTCACCATGCAGAAAGCCAATGCTCCACCGAAAAGCATCAGGAAACAAGTTCGAGCAAAATGCGCTCCACTATCAAAATATTTGTTGTTGCTAAATTCACTCCATGGATCCAGAAGGAGAGAAAGAAGACCGGTCACTATAGCCATCACTGGTGCCACGTAGCTCATAAAAGTGAATGGATTTTTCAGGCCTCGACAAACAAAAAGGTAAAACGTAATTCATCAGTCTTGCGACTTTAGAAAAACTAAGAACGATACTTATAGACAAGAAAACACCATAAGTAGAACCCACCAAAGGTTTCTTTCTGTTCTCATCAGGATGCACCAAGATATTGGAAGACAGAAACCATAGAAAGAAAAAGTAAAGGGTTAATATAAGGCAACCGAGTGTACGATTTAACAGCAATTAGAATCTGAACAAAATAATATACCTGCAAAAGAACTTGCGTCATACACCAGCGGAAACCAGACATGACAGCAGCAAGCATGACAAAAACGAACCCCCAAAACTCAAATTCTGTCTCCTTTGCAACTGGATGCAAATGAATACACTTGAGAGGTGAGCAAATAGCAAGTTTAATGACTTAACTAATCAAAACTAGGATATCTAAAAGAATTAGGTAAGGTTGAACAACAGAGTTGAAAGCATTATAAACGAGTGGAGAAAAATATACCTGTTAATAACACTCCCGCTGAGATTACTGATATAATGCCAAAAAGTTTCAGGCTTGGAGACTCCAGCCTTATAAGAGAAACTGTGTCAGAATAACACAACAAACAAAATGATGGAAATACTCCATAACTCCATAATGAAAGTGCAGTATCCAATCAGTTTGAAAAATGAAAAAATGTGATGTCTATTCGAAGAGAAAGATGTAGAGGAAAGTAATATTATTTTTTAACTAGAGCTATAGACTACCAATGATAAAACTGTAATATATAGACTCGTTTCATGGTCTACAGATCAAGAAATATTCATTATGGATAAAGCACCTGAAGGCAAAAGCAAACAGAAGAAGAAATATCGGGGCTGCGGATTTGCACTGCAAACGAAAAAACAAACATCAATTTCATCAGACAAGTGTCACCTAGTTTCAGCCACAAATTTGAAATTCCTAACAAGTTCCATAAAACCTAACATAGCAAATAATATATGGGAACTAACCATTGTTGCAAACGTAACAGATATGAAGACAAGCGACTCATTACTTAGGTTTATATCCATAGCAGTTCCAAGCGCTGTTGGAACAACTGTCAAAGGAAAAATCCAGTGGATCATCAGTATTTTAGTTCAATATAATCAACTTCTGCAAAAAAAAAACCGAAAAGGAAAATAAATTAAATCCTCAAAATTTGTCCTATCCCTCGACTCGACATTACTAGTTACTGCAGATACTATACGTATTAGATATGTTGTAGAAGTTCTCATAACTATAAAGTGCAAATCACATCGAAAGTAATGGCTACGGCAATGCTCTTGGGCACATTAAAAAAAAAAGAGTTCATAACATGATTTTGGTTGGTTTACCTCTAACGAAATAGTCTCTCCATGATATGGTAACCTCAGATTGAAATCTCCCCGACCAGTACCATGTTATAATCTTCGATAAAGCAGCTTGAATAGAAAAATGAATAGTATTCATTAACAAGGGAGCAGGAAATTTCCCCAAATTATCTCCTAGGAGAGTTTTGTTGTACCTAAAAATGAAGCAAACATATTAAATGCTAACGGTAAGGAACTAAAACATGAACAGAATACAGACAGTAGCAAAGACATACTTACAGAGTCAAAAATGTGCTGAAAGTGTACCATACAAGTATAAAGAACAATGTTTTTAGCACATCAGCAGGAGAGATAGCCTCTTTAGAGGCTTTAGGCAACGTCTGGAGGTTCTCGCCTGAACCATAACCAACTTCAAAACTGCTAGAATGGTTTGTCTCCTTCCTGGCCTCATTCTCAATATCAAACGGCTCTGCAGCCTGATCTCTGTCAATATCTCCCTGATTGGATAAAGCTTCCATTGTACTACCACCACGGAGCTGCACTCTTTGCTCCATCGATTACCTAAACTCACCAACTAACCTCGTTGGTTCCCATTCACATACACATAGCCTTTATACACTCAGCAAAACTATCAACGAGTATCCCTGTGATGGACAGCTTTCCTGCCTCGGACTTTCAAGGAAGAACCCTTTATCTATGACCCAATGGGCATGATATATGCATTCAAATGGTTCAGTTCTCAACACTCTCTATTATATACCAGCGTGATGTTTGTAGATATGCAACGGAATCCTCTGTATTTACTTGGCACCTAGAATCACGATAAACAAGCTAAAGCCAGTCAAGATTCCTGTGAGAGATTCCATAATGAACTCAGCAGTAAGTGCAAAAAAGCAAATCAAGCAGTCGCAATAGCCACATTTCAATCAAAGCAACAGAGATCCAAACACAACATTTTCCATATTTTTTGCGATAAGAAGAGACTAATTAAGTAAGAACAAGATAAAAACGAATCTGAGTTTCGAATCGGCACAGTGAAATGCGAAACAAAGAATCAAACTCCAACCAATCCAAATCAAGAAAAACTCAATGATTCTAGCTCGTACAATACACAGGATCGGGAGTGAGCTAAGAATTCACAAATTCAGAGCTCGCGAACGCGAACAAGAGAGCATAATCGGAAATCGAATAAGAAACTGAAAGAGAGACTTACGAGGGAGAGAGATCGGAATGTTGGATCTGATCTTGATCGGAGCTGGTGGCACTTTTAAGCTTTATGATTTCGCAACCGCATCAGCTAGTTGTTGAAGATTGATGCAAACTTACGAAAACATTAGCAAATGCATCTTGCGTTTTTTATATTATTGGAGCACACCAGATTTATATATATTCGACTTCTTTAGATTAAAATTTGACTATTTTAAGGTTGTTTTTCTTTTTGGAGTATTTGTTTTCTTTTTCAGATTATTCAACTTCGTGGTTTTTTATGTGAAGATAACCGACATCTGTGTGTGTTTCGTATAAAACTGATAATCACGAAAATTATAAGCATTAATTTTGGATTTTGATTTTTCTCTACTAACATCATCTCCCAAAAATCCAAATAAACGTGTTATGGCTTCAATCACATCCTTTTTTTTCCTTTCTAATCAACCACAATACTAGACTTATACACTAGTTGATTAAAATCTAAACTTAAAAATGAAGAAAGATATATTTGTGTTTAAAGCCCAAAATTGATCTCTGTTGTGTTTCGAAACTTGGGTATCAACATTGTAATTACAACAAACCGATGAAGAAAGATATATTTATTTTTAAAGCCCAAAATTGATTAAGACTTGTTAAAGCCCACTAAGGGTTTTTGATCCAGTAGCGTGTTTTAGTTTTTTTAGTTTCGGAAGTCCCACATCGAGAAGCTGAGAGTGAGTAGCATCAGAAATTGTAGTATAAATAGACTTCACTCTCGGAATGAGTAAATCACGCAGCCATGTGGTGAGCACAAAGCGAACTATTCTTTCGCCTTTTACTAAAGAATACCGTGTGCTCTCCACGCTTAAGTGGCATACGCCTATTTTTGGAGGGTTTCTCACTTTCGAGTGAGACCCAACAACAAACTAGTTAAAAATTTTAATGACCAACGTTGTGTCCGTCCGATTGTGGACTGCTTGTGTCTAAACTTGTGTATCATGATAATAAAGCGTATCGATTGGCATCAAATTTCGACCCCTGTGTTATCCCACTAAACCACCGAGAAGCAACGTAATTAGATTTAATAACACATTGAGGTTCTCATCTCTATATCACAAACAGTCCAAATCTCTAGATTTTTTGAATCACTAAACCACACATAACAAAGCAGCCGCAGAGATATTTTATTCATTCTGGGGGGTCGTTGTCATTCTTGTCCATTTCACAAGAACAAAATATCTCTAATCGTAATTATTCGACTGGAGTTGATAAGATATTTATCTAATCACCCGCGCAAATTTAAAGCCACACATTCTTCTTTTTACTTTTCTGTTTGTCTCTTCTCCCTTCATCACTTAGCTTAATCCCTCTCCACAGATCGAGAAAAAATCAGAGAGAAATGGAGCTCGAATCCATCACCGCTAAACGCAGACTCGCCACCGTCGCCGGTCACTTCCCGGCCACCACTAACGACCCCGCTTCATCCCTCGTCCCCCTGGTATTCACATCTAACCCATACGATTTTCGAATTAGGTTTTCTGGATTTCGTCTTCACTAGGTTTCCGATCTCGAATCTATTTGTGTTTTTGATATACAGTAGCTAAGATTTTGAACTGTACACAAAGTACAAGAGGGATATAATACCAAAAGGAAAAATGATTTTGTTTGTTTTTTGGTTTGATTAATCTTTTTTTCGTTTGTGATGCCTCAGAACTGCAGCAGTGGTTTGAACTCTGTCATTAGAAGATGTGACAACAAACTCTCTTTCGCCCGTCAAGCTTCTTCCGAGCAAGGGTTTTTTATGAGGCAGGCTTCTTCTTTGACCGATGAGGTACCTAAATTTCTTATCATCTAGTGATTATAATCAGCCATTGGAGTCATGTTTACGAAGTTGATATGCTCAAGTGGTTTTGGTTCACTGTTTCTGTTTGTATTGTGAAGCCTCAGAATGGTGGCATCACTTTGAAGAACTCTGTCGTTAGAAGAGGTGACAACAGGTTGTATTTCGCCCGGCAAGCATCTTCTGCACAGGGCTTTTTTATGAGGCAGGCTTCGACTGATCCGGTATGCTCTTGTCTGGTGATTTGTAAATTGCATACGATCCTTATACTTCTGTGAAATAAAATTGGTTTAAAATTTTTTGTAGAGGGCCATATCACAGGACACTGAACCTACCAAGTGCCCTGCAACCAAAACATATGGTTTTCTTTCTTCTTCAGAAGAACCTTTAGGTTCCAGACCTGAGTATGCCCCTCCACATTTTTCTAAAGCTGCAAAAGAGGAGCTCGTCTTTTCTTCTGTATCACCAAATCAGCAAGAGGAAAACTGGAAAAAGCCTTACAATCCTGATCTTCCTAAGTTGGCCAATTTAGGTACAAATATTAAATTTATCTACTTAACTGATATTACACAGAATTGTTATTACTAACATAGATGTTTGGTCATCAAAGTACAGGACCTAATAACTGTACTTCAAACACATGTTCACAGATAAACATGAGAACTCATAGAGCTTGTATTTTGTTTGCAGGGACTGTTTGGTCCCCGAGATCGAATGTTGCAGAATACGAACATAACTATATTGTCGCAATAGAGCTACCAGGAGCAACTATCAACGATATAAGAGTGGAGGTCGACAACTTAAAGTAACTAATACGCATCTTAACACATGAATTCAATCTGTTCTCATCGTGTAACAAAGGTACTTACCGTTCTGCTGCAGCTTGACTGTGACAGGTAGACGCACAGCTATTTGTCAAAAAGTCGATGCAGGCACCAAAGATTCAATCTACGGATACCACAAGCAAGAAATACTACAAGGACCATTCAAAGTTTCCTGGCCACTCCCAAGCAATGTGAACAAGGATAATGTTTCTGCTGACTTTATGTAAGTCGAAACTATACTTCTCTACAACCCAACATTATGATTTAGTGGTTCTAGCTAGTGTCACACCTAAAACGTAGTGGTTTAAAATTCCAGTTCTTACTCTAGTCCTAGTAACTAGATTGTTCAGTTATTTAGATTTAGCAAGTTAAGAGAGAGCATTAACACCTATTCATTACCGCATTTGGAGCAGGGATGGGATTCTGAGAATTGTGATTCCGAAGCTTTGAGGTAATTTATGTGTATATGCTGTTTGTGTGGAAACAAAAGCAATAATGATGAAAAGATATGTAAAATAGTTTGGCTTGGATATATATCACAGATTGCAGACAGGCAGACTCAGCTGATAGAGTAAGCCATGTAATGTAAACAATCCATAATAAATTATAAAATTTAGACTTCATTATCACCAAAAGCCATAAAATCAAGAGAAGTTAAAAAAAACAAAAAAAAGTCTCAATGCATCTAAAAGTCCTAATCAAAGCTTGAAATCTCAATCTACTCTGCTGCATAGCAAGTATTATTGTTGCAATAGTTCGGAACAGGGTAATCAGCAGCATATGGTGTCGTCAGAGAGGGGTACACGAGTGTGCTCGAAAGATTGAGTGTGCCCGAATGATTAGGCTGGTTAGGATACATACCATTATAGATCCATGGAACATATGCGTTACCTGCATCATCCCGGTAGTAATACTGAGGGTAGGTCGTTACATACCCATTAGGGTACATCACATTTGAAGAATGATATGAAACCAGACTCTGATGGCTCAGCAAGGGAATAGAACTCGAAGAAGGCGGCAGCACAGTGGCGGTGGTGGTAATGGTAACTCTCTTCCCGATTCCATAGAGCATTCCTTTAGCAAACTTAGAGTCTTCATACATTTTCTTGAGCTTGATGAAGACGAGTGCAGTCAATAAGCTGTCTGAACCAGCATGATGTGCTCTTCCCACACGTGCAATCTTGAGTAGCTGAGCTAGCTTGCTTAGACCGAGATGTTCACCGAGTCCATCACAGTAACTGGCCATGACCTTCAAATCATACACTTCACCAAACACCCTCAGTACTTCAGAGGCGAATTCTCCTCGAGTCTCGGGAAGCTTCCCATTGTTAAGTATGCTCAAGAAGTAAGCAAAGTCGTAAGCGCCTTGGAAAGTGACAAATAACACTTGTTTCTGAGAGCAAAACACATTCAACAGCTTAGGGAAGAAGCCATAGCCATACATATCAACTCCTTGGTTCCTAATCTTGTCCAAATCCAAACCATGCCTCCTCAAAAACTCGATCGAATCATTGTTCCTCGTGTCCCACGGATCACCAAAATTCGAAAAGTTAAACTCCCAAGTGCCACCGATCTCTCCTTGAACATTGAACAGAGTGAAACCACACTGGATCAGCTTCGTGGATTCAACGTTAGCTTTCATCACATCATAACACTCATCATCAGAAGAATCCATGTAAGTCCTGAGAATAGTCCCAGGATACTCAGTATCGAAAGCAATCAAAGGGTAGTTTTTGAGACACTCCTTCATACGAAACATCTCTTGATCGATGTTGTTCCCCCATACCTTCGTCATACGTTCTGAATAAGCCTCGTTCATGGATTCTGCAGAAAGAGGAATTTAGGGTTTTGTTCTGTGGAGGAAGATTAGGCATGAATCGGTTTGATTTTGAGCATTAGGGTTCTTTTTTAGAGAAGAAAACGAGTTTTTATATTAAGGACTCTTTCTAAATCCCACTATATTGTTATTATCTCCTTTTTAATTTTGTTAAAAATCTACCTAAGTTTCCTTTTAACTCGGATATGCTTTATGTTTAAGATTAAGATAGCTTGCTCTCCAATTAATTCAAAACACTTATTATGTTATGCGTTTTGATCGTAATCTCAACTGTTTTAATACGCTCGGATTTTGGAAGGTTTTTCTTTTTGTTATATTTAATTTTGGAAAATTCCTTTTTAATTATCTTATTCCAATTTATGTATATGGCAATTTTTTTATGGGAAAGGAAACTTTGGGAAATATCTCTCTTTACTTTTTCCTATAGAGTATATATGGACCTACATGTGTTTTACACATTTTTTACAAATTTTATCCATTGAATAAGAAACAAGGCTAAAAAAAGTCTGAATTCAAAAGTGTTAATAAATGGTAATCTTGCATTCTTATTACTTTTTATTTTTATCAAAATGGACAATTTTAGATATTCTGTTTTTCCAATAGTAATTTATTAATACTTATCTTCATCAAAAAACTATAAATAAACATTATCTTTCTTTTTAAAGAGAAAATTTATAATGATTTTTTTTGTCAAAATTAGATGACATAAAATATTTTGTTCTCTTATGAAAATATTTTTAAAAGTAGACAATTATATTTTTATCATATCATCTATTTCTTTGTCTCTTCCATATTTTGTTAGAATAAATTCAAATTTTTCTCGCCAACTTTTACAAAAAAATTATGAATAAACTATATCATTTATGAGAAAAGGATAATTAACAAATTGTTTTTTTATAAAATAAAAAACATGTAAGGAGAAGAAAAAGTATAATAATATTTTTATAGAAGAGTATAAGAATAATTTTGTTTTTTTATTTTAATATAAACAATATATATTTTTTTTTTTTAGAAACCAATTACTTACCAATTTATTAATCACAAAGTGTATTAGTCATTTTAGAAGGTGTTTCAAAATTTGCAACCACAATTGTGAAGTTAGTTAGTCTTATTACTCACATAAAGATCGACTCCACAAAAATTGAAACACCACATTGTATCTATACCTTGTTTAGTTTTTATTCGTCTCCTGTCTGATTCCACTTAGAAGTTTCGTTTTTTTTTTTTCGCTATGCACGTAAGGTGTTCGACATAATTCCTCAGAGAGTGTTTTATAACAACGTTGTGGAAACTAGTAGACCCAAGATAGCTTCTTGAAGATAAGTATGAGGTTTAGCTTCATGAGATCATTTCTGATTCACTCATGTAGTAGCTCCACCATCACAGTCCGAACAACGACAACCTCAGCTCAATATGTAGCCTCACGATCAAGAGACCCTGTTTTCGAGAAGCTCATGGACAAATACAAGAACCTTCTCAAAGTCATTGCTATTCAAGACCTTATCCTCGCGAACCCAACAGCTGATCCTCCTTCTGTATCCATTGAGTTTCTCTCAAGGCTCGCTCAGAAGCTTCATCTTAACCGTGGAGCAGCCTCTTTTCTTCGAAAGTATCCTCACATTTTCCATGTTTTGTATGATCCTGTGAAATCTGAGCCATTCTGTAGGTTAACTGATGCAGCTATAGAGATTTCTCGACAAGAGTCTTTGGCTATCAATGCTAGTTTGTCTGTTGTTGTCGATAGGTTGGTTAGGCTCTTGTCTATGTCAATATCGAAGTCTGTTCCGCTTCGTGCGGTTTTCAAGGTTTGGAGAGAGCTTGGGCTCCCGGATGATTTCGAGGACTCTGTGATTACAAAGAACCCTCATCTTTTTAGGCTTAGTGATGGTAATGAGCCGAATACACATATCTTAGAGCTGGTTCAAAAAGAAGAAGAAGAAGAGGAAAGAGTGAAATTTGAAGCTGCGGTTGAGAAATGGAGGGTTGTTGAGTGTACGAAGGAGGATTGCAGTGTCGAAAGAACCGAGATTCAGTTTAGTTTCAAACATAGTTACCCACCAGGAATGAGACTGAGCAAGAACTTTAAGGCTAAAGTTAAGGAATGGCAGAGGCTGCCTTACGTTGGGCCTTATGAGGACATGGGTGGTAAGAAAAAGAGCAAATCCGGTGTGATGGGAATAGAGAAAAGAGCGGTTGCGATTGCTCACGAGTTTCTCAGTCTGACTGTAGAGAAGATGGTGGAGGTGGAGAAGATTAGCCATTTCAGAAAATGTTTTGGGATTGATTTGAACATAAGAGATTTGTTCTTGGATCACCCGGGGATGTTCTATATGTCTACTAAAGGGAAAAGACATACAGTGTTTCTTAGAGAGGCTTATGAGAGGGGACGTTTGATAGATCCAAATCCAGTTTACGATGCGAGGAGGAAGCTTCTTGATCTTGTGCTATTGGGACGCCATGCTGCTTTATCAGAGTCAATTATGTCTGAACAAGAATGAAATTGTCTATTTCAGCCCAAGATATGCAATCTTCCATATGCTTTTCACATTCAGTGAGAGTGTATGAAACACTAGCGAGATGAGATCACCAAGAATCAAACAATCTTGAACCACTTTTTTAAGTTCATATGCATTGAAGGCTGACAACACAAGGGATAGGCTCTGTTTCTGTGGCGTTTGTCTGATTACATTGTCTTAAGGTCAAGATAAGTATCTTTGCAGGAAGTGACTTAATGTAAAAGTGAAATGTATTAGTATTGGTTTCGAGAGAAGTTGTAATCAGTCGTTGTTGTGTACTTTGTATGTTATGTCGACAGAAAGTAAGAAACTATCAAAACCAATACGTTTCTTGCTTTGGATTTTGCCTGGTTGCTAGATGCTGCATGTGGCTTTTCTTAAGCTACTAAAACTCTCGTTTTGTCATCATATTAGTATTTTTGACATTGGACAAAAACTAAAAATCACATTTTGTAAATCCATAATTGTTCAAGTGAATTAGAAAATAATAATATCTTACTTAACCAGTACAATTACAAGAGCTTAGAGTTAAGTTTTATGAAAATCATATGAATTTTTATAGAAATATTATTAGGAAAAATGAAAGATCAAAATGTTGACTAAATAAAAGGACTTGGAAAACAAAATCTAAAGGAAAAAGAGGAGAGGCCACTGAGAGGAAGACACGTAGGATATTCAGAAACCACATCTCTTCTCTTCAAAAATCCCACTCTTACTTCTCTTCTCCAAATAAACACAAAAATATCTCTCTTCTTCTTCGTCTGCCAAATCTCCACAGGTACGTTTCACTCTTCGCTCATCTTTCGTATGAATCTGTAAAAAAAATCTCCGTCTTCTTATGCATGATTTTACTGTCTGGGTTTTGTTCAACAAATCTGATCTCATCAATTTATTCTCTTAGTTTTGCTTGGGAAATTTCAATTGAATGTTTATGTGTATAAATGGACACTAATAGTGAATCATTTGTTTTTAAAAAAGTTTCAATTTATATGGTTGCTCATGTGGATTATAGTGTTACAGAAACTTTGCATGTTCAAGCTCAATTTTTTCTTGGTTAATAATCGTCTAAATTGTTAATATTATGTGTAAATCAGATGGCTGCTTCGTCGACTTGTCTTGTTGGTAATGGATTATCTGTCTACACAACCAAACAGAGATCCAAACAGCTTGGACTCTACTCAACTTTTGGTTCAGTTGATAGAATATCTAAAGCTACTGTTGTGAAAGCTTCTTTGGATGAGAAGAAACATGAAGCGAGAAGAGGGTTCTTTAAGCTTTTACTAGGAAACGCTGCAGCAGCTGGAGTGGGTTTACTTGGAACTGGGAAAGCAAATGCTGATGAACAAGGTGTTTCTTCGTCTAGGATGTCGTATTCGAGGTTTTTAGAGTATTTGGACAAAGGAAGAGTTGATAAAGTAGATTTGTATGAGAATGGGACGATTGCTATTGTGGAGGCTGTTTCTCCTGAGTTGGGTAATAGGATTCAGCGTGTTCGTGTGCAGTTACCGGGGTTGAGTCAGGAGCTTTTACAGAAGTTGAGGGAAAAGAATATTGATTTTGCAGCACATAATGCTCAGGAAGATCAAGGTTCTCCGATTCTTAACTTGATTGGGAATCTTGCATTCCCGGTTATTCTGATTGGAGGTTTGTTCCTTCTCTCAAGGCGGTCCTCTGGTGGAATGGGTGGACCTGGTGGTCCTGGATTTCCACTTCAACTTGGTCAGTCGAAGGCAAAGTTTCAGATGGAGCCAAACACTGGTGTAACGTTTGATGATGTTGCTGGAGTCGATGAAGCCAAGCAAGACTTTATGGAGGTGGTTGAGTTTCTGAAGAAGCCTGAGAGGTTTACTGCTGTTGGTGCCCGAATCCCGAAAGGTGTTCTCCTTATTGGTCCTCCTGGTACTGGAAAAACCCTGTTGGCAAAAGCTATTGCTGGTG
>OVAP01000002.1:69102-101107 GCA_900406295.1 Aurinia saxatilis | reverse complement strand
ATATATATATATATATATATATATATATATATATATATAAATTTTGTCATGAGAAAATTTGAATAGATCAAGGTAGTGTGGATGGTGGAGGAGATGGGCAAGAGCATGTGGATAATGTAGAGTTGTTGGGGGACAATTATTTTAATGAGTAATAAATTTAATAAAATGTCTTCAATATGTGTGCTCCATTATTGATGTTTTACGCTGTCATCCACCCCCCTCGACAAAACAATGGGTGACACCGATGATATTTATTTGTTTGTTTGATTTATAGCATCTTTTTATACAAATTTGATCTCACTATAGATTAATAATTTCACAAAATCAAAGTAGTAATTGTTTGAATGTAGCGAGGAAATGCTGGCGAAATTTCGCTAAAAAGAGTTATGTATACCAAAACCGAGGTGTCCTAGAATATATGATATATAGATAATTGAGCTATGTCTATGGTGATATTATTAATCGTTTATAGTTTATAGTTTACTAATCGTGAGAAAGCAAGAATTCGGCCATTTGTCTGTCCCTTTACCTTAATTTTTTTTTTTTACAGTTTACGCATGTGCAAGAAAGTTTGTTTTTGAAATCCTAATTCTCATAGTTTATTACCAACCAGTATAATTAAATCAATTACAATTTTTTTGTAAAGTACTGTACGTTTCGAATCTAAAATTGAGTTACTAAAAGAAGGAAGTGCACATTCATTAAAGTTGCGTTTGTGATAAGCTATAAAGATTGCAATCATCTATAAGAAATGTAATCACTATATCTCTAACCTTCATGTAAATGCACATAAAACCCAAGATTTCAAGAAAACAAATAATTGGAAGTTTAGTATCAAGTAGGGCTTACCCTTTTGTGGTGGGTAACTAAACGAGTATTTAGGCCTCACTAGGCCCATTAGTAATTTCAGTATCCAAAATCCGACTGTCGTTATTATCTAAACAAATTATGAGGACGTGGAAATCAAAGCTTCTATGTACTACAGTACTAATTTTAATTATTTAAATTCTTAAATAAATAAATGATTAATGGACGGAAGTTATTAACCTTGAATTAGTCAAATGATAATCCAACATTTTCTATCCAAATGAGAGCGACTCTTATCTACCGGCTGCTATTTTAAATTTCCTACAAACACTTATAGCCGCCTCTCATTATCAGCTGTGTCACGATATACGATATACTATTAAATGCGTCCTAGTTTTAGAACGTCCGATAAGATGACTTTGACTAGGAAACTTCTTCTTAGAGGTGATCAACGGTTCTAGTTCAGACTTTTCCACCGTAGTCTCTCATCCCATCACATCATCACAATATCTCGTCAAAGAGTATATGCCATTGATATTCCTAATTATATATCACTTGTCAATTTAATTTTATTTATGAATACTTTGTAGAATTCCAAATTTGGGTAGACAAGTATATATATTCAGGGAGAGACCAATATTAAAATATGTAGAGAACGTAACACAATTTACACAAAAGTTTCTCTAATCAGTTGATGAATCTATACGATGAGTACGTATAAAAATATAACTAACGTACATATTTGTATATTTTGTGATTTAAACACGTTATCTCTAGAGTCTACAAAATCAGATGGCTAAACCCACAAGGAAACCATTATTATATAAAATTAATCTTTTTGTCAAGATGATCATATAGTTAAATTATTGCTACATTGATCATATATATAAATACATGCACTAGACCACCAAGAAGACAAAAAAAACGATCATGATCATGAAGATCAGACTTAGCCTTAGCATCATACTATTATCATACACCGTGGCTATGGTGGCCGGACAACAATGCGGCAGCCAAGGAGGAGGCCAGACTTGTCCCGAGAACATCTGTTGTAGCCAGTGGGGCTACTGTGGCACCACGGCAGACTACTGTTCTCCGGACAACAACTGCCAGAGCAACTGTTGGGGAAGTGGACAGGGTGGTTCAGGGGAGAGCGCGTCTAACGTGCGAGCCACCTACCATTTCTATAACCCGGCGCAGAACAATTGGGATTTGAGAGCTGTTAGTGCTTATTGCTCGACTTGGGATGCTGATAAGCCTTATGCGTGGCGGAGCAAGTATGGTTGGACTGCCTTTTGTGGACCGGTTGGTCCTCGTGGTCAAGCTTCTTGTGGCAAGTGCCTTAGGGTAAGGAGTTTCCTTATTTCTGATTCTCATTCTTCATTCAGTCATTCTCCATATACATGTTATACATATATATATGCTAAAACAACATTTTTGAAGTGCTAAATTGTCGATTGCAAAAGTTTGTTTTTTGTCGAAATTATTACATCATTAATTAATAATCATTTTTAAATTTGTATATATATTTTAAATTCCACCTACCATTAATTTATAATCAATTTAAAATTATATTTTTATTATTTATGACTCTTATGTGTGTTTATCATCACACTATCATTACAATTACGAAGTATAAAGTGTTTTTGTTACTAAGTCGATGTTTGGCAAGTTAATGAAAATTTTGAAGGAATAATAAGTTGGTTTTGAACGAGTGTGATTGAAATGGATGTAGGTGAGGAACACAAGGACAAATGCAGCAGTAACGGTGAGAATAGTGGACCAATGTAGCAACGGAGGATTGGATTTGGATGTTGCAATGTTCAATCAAATTGATACCGATGGTGATGGCTATCAAAAAGGCCATCTCATTGTTGACTACCAATTTGTTGACTGTGGCAATGAACTCATTGAGCAGACTGAATCTGAAAACATCCTTGCTTCGGTCATTAATCGCGCTTGATACTATGTAATGATCAATCCAAACATAAAAAATAAAAGACCTCTCCTCTACGTCGAGGAATGTTATGTTTCGTTGTGATCTTGACTGTTTCTCTTGGCATATCAATAAAGAAACGAATTCTCGAATCTTCAAAACATATCGGGAATTAATAGTCTAGGATCAAAATAACATGAGATTAGATATACAAAATGTAAGTGTGATCACATGCAATGGATTTGATAGAACAAAACCATTTGTGCGTTCTAGATGATTTACCTTATTTCAACGTTATGACCACATTGTTGAAAACAAACAAAAATGTGCCCATAAATTTGTATATTACTATGTGCTAGATGTTTAGAAAAGTCAAGGTTAATAATATAAAAAAGAATTGTCATGGGCTGTAACGTTCTACGGTTACATTAATGGTGGTCTTGGACTCTTGGGAAAGACGTGCACGTTTTCACATTGCTAAGTATTTTATTCATTACAAAAAATCATTACCTCATTCAATATAAGAGATAAGTTTCTGTTATACCCACTATAACAATATTTGCAATTGCATAAACGTGAAAATTCATTCTTAACTCACGCTAATGAGTTAATCTAAAAAAATGTACACAATCAATTTTCTATGACTGAAAAAATGAAAGGGACTTAGAAATGAAAAAGTTGAACGGCCATGGATCGTGAAACAGACGGCTAGAAAACTAGAAAAGTCTCCCAAGAATAGTAAGTACGTTGAATATTCAAATCAAAGCCAGACAAAAATCATACACAACGGTCCAAACATATCACTAGGATAAACTAGTCATTTCAGAGTGTACAAATTTCTATAAATAAATAGAGTTCCATCAATTCTTTCTTGCATCTTTCACAAATTTACATCAAAGAAGAAGCAACATAGAGAAGGATACAATGTCAAGACTTAGCATATGTGTGTTTGTTTTGCTATGTGCGTTTGCAGCCAAAGCAGCTGCTCAATCCGCGAATGGTGTAAGATCAACTTACCATGTCTACAATCCTGCACAGAACGGGTGGGATCTCTACCGAGTAAGTGCATATTGCTCGACTTGGGATGGGAACCAACCGCTTGAATGGCGTCAGAGGTATGGTTGGACAGCTTTTTGCGGTCCAGCTGGACCACGAGGTCGTGAGTCTTGCGGTAGATGTTTAAGGGTAAGTGAAGTCATTTTTTTATAAATTACGTTATGAAAACGTCCTTTTTGCATGTATAATGCTTTTGATTCCTAAACGTTATAACTTTTTAATAACCAAGAGATTTTAGGTTTAGGTCCATTCATCCTCTCAGAACAAGTTATATAATTCCATTCCAAAAATAGTTCGAATAGTGACTTTGTCTGAGATTTTTACCATTTGAGTTATTTATTCTTGGTTTCTAAACGTCATAATAAGTATAAGAACATGAAAACGTATACGCAGGTGACGAATACTGGGACTGGATCACAAGCGACAGTGAGAATCGTGGATCAGTGTAGTAACGGAGGTTTGGATTTAGAAGAAGGAGTTTTCAGACAGCTTGATACTAATGGTCAAGGAATTGCTCGTGGCCACTTGATTGTCAACTACGAGTTTGTCAACTGTTGAAGATCTTTAAGTTCAAGTTCATCACCGAATGATCGTCGTCTTATAGCATCTTCGTAATATTGCCTTTAATTAATAATGTTACTAAAAGAAAATAAATGTCTCGAGCTTTTTATCTTTCAATGAAGATAAACCCAATAAAATTACATGTGTTTGGGAAGTTATTAAGGAATAAAATAATGATAATTGGAAACAGTGTGTGTGTGTAAAGCTTAATTTTACATATAGTTTTTATATGTTCTCTACTACAAATTGAAAATATCATTTTTGCTTGAATCCACCGGAAGAAGTTGAGAAATTTGCTCTCCTAATGATTTACCTATGAGGCTATGAGTAATTAACTTTGTTGATTCTTATTTATCACATCACACGTGTCTCAACATTTGTAAGAAAAAAAACCACTCCATTTTAATGTTCACATTTAATTCAATTTTAATGATAATATATATAAATTTTAACATTGTTACGTTATGGATATATTAATTTCATTTGTTATCCGAATTTCCCTTTGCTATTTTAGGTATATAAAACTATTTAAGATCACATAAACCAATTAATGAAATATTCTAATCTGCTTCTTTTTTTTGGGATAAATTAAATCCAAACATATACTCAGATATCTTAGATCGTATGTTAAAACGAATAACATACTTGATAGGAAAATAAACCACAAATTATACTCCTTAGTCCTTACTCCTTCCATAACAATTACCAGCAACAACAGCAAGCAAGTAGTAAAAATTACTGCCATTAATACTCTTCTTGTCTTTTCTTTTCTGTTAGTCGATTTCCATTAACTGATCTAAGATTTTTCATATTAAGACCAAGCAGGATACAAATAACGCCTAGAGACTAAAGAGACATAACATAAACAAGTGTCCCCTCAAATAAATGCTCGATCTTATTAACCTAAAAAACTTGTAATTTCCACCACAAAAATTGATAAAAGCCGCCATAGACATCTCCCACTAGCTACTAATCCATTTGAAAGATTCAAACCTATACAACTTATTCACAACGCGCCAAACCAATTTAAACCAATTTATTCATTCCACAATCAACTATTCCCCTATAAATTTCCTCGTCCATCTTTCGATTCTATCACAACAAAAATTTAAAAGAACAAAACATATACATAAAGATCACCAATGGGTAGACTTAGCATTTGTGTGTTTGTTTTGCTATGCGCGTTTGCGGCTAAAGCAGCAGCCCAAACCGCTAATAATGTAAGAGCAACCTACCATTACTACAACCCCGCGCAAAACGGTTGGGACCTTTACAAAGTAAGCGCGTATTGCTCTACGTGGAAAGGAAACCAACCGCTCGAATGGCGTAGAAAGTACGGTTGGACTGCTTTCTGCGGTCCAGTTGGACCGCGAGGTCGTGATTCTTGCGGAAGATGCTTAAGGGTATTTTACGCTTATATAAATGATATTGTTCACTTGTCATGTAGCCTATAACATTTTGGTCATATTATGAAAACAAATCGCAGGTGACAAATACTGGGACTGGAGCGCAAGCGACGGTGAGAATCGTGGATCAATGTAGTAACGGTGGTTTGGACTTGGACGACGGAGTTTTCAAGCAGCTTGATACTAATGGTCAGGGATACGCTCGTGGCCACTTGATTGTCAACTATGCGTTCGTCAACTGCTGAAGATAATTGATATTCAAGTTCATCAAATCATCACCTTTGCCATCTTATTATTATTATTATTATTACTACAACCTTCCATAAACTATAAGATTAAATAAATATCACGATCGAGTTTGATGTTTCATAGTAAAGATATGTATTCGAAGTTGTGTGTCTTTGGACTGTTTGTAATTTTAATTTGAAGTCATTAAGGAATAAAATGATAAATAAACTATAAATAACCGAGTAAAATTTGTTATGTTAAGATGTTATTCTAGAAGATAATGAGGATCAAATTTTCGAAAAAACGAAAAAAAAGATAAAGAGGACCAGTGATGATGATATGATTCCAAGACCTAAAGTTTTGCTCGGATGAGATCAACGCTGGAGATCTACCGAAATAGATGGCTTTGACTTTTGATGGAGTGAGTATGTAACTTGTTGCTCAAGAAAGGAAATATGAGTCAGTTTCTGATAGCTAGTTACATATTTCTGTTAAAGTTTATTTTCAGATTAAATGTATAAAATTCAATTTCATTTCTTTTTTGTAGGCTATAGTATGCATTAAACTTGGACTCAACGTTCTGGTTTAATTTTGTATGTCTTCATTACAAAACCATAAAATATAAAATTACAAAACGAGTTTTCAAAGAACACGCCTGAAAACTGCATTAAAATACGTAGGAGAAACAAGGAGATAAGGGTTTAACAATGAAAAGTGTAATGAGTAGGTCTGATAGCTGCTCTCCATAGGTTTCTACTAAACTTTTCCATAAACCACTTGTGTTTGTGTGAAGCAAAGATATATCCAATCACTAATCCACAGAACACACCAGGTCCATAAGCTATTGCTGCTGCTATCCAGTTTATCACTTGTTCTTCTTCAGGTTCCGAAAGCTCCTCTGGTGGTTGTGGCGTAGGAACTGGGACATGAGTTTTCACACAAATTTCCTCGAGACCGTAGAGTCTGGGGTTGTTCATGAACGAAGAACAATCTTGGCTGTGAAACTGTGTGCCTCGTGGTACTGGACCTTCAAGATTGTTGTAAGAAAAGTTCATGTAGGATAAAGATGAGAGGCTAGCAAGACCTCGAGGAATCTGACCTGACAACCGATTCCGAGATAGGTCTAATGACTCGAGCCTTGTCAAGTTTTGGAGTGATGGAGGGATGTTGCCTGTAAATGTGTTACCTGACAAGTTGAGAAGACGCAAACCCTTCAACAAACGTACAGATTCAGGGATATTTCCCCATAATCTGTTTCCAGAAATATCTATGGCTTTGAAGTCTATGTGAATCCGCTCAAACTCCAAATCTACTCCTTTATTCACCATCTCCATTGTATTACTATAGTAACTAAAATTCAGTTCTCGCGCCTCCATATACTGATCATCAATAGAGTTTTCACCTTGACCATGTCCGCCTAATGTGGTCATTTCAGGCCAATTTGAAAAATAAAAAGGCGGCAACGTTCCAGTGAAGTCGTTATGTGAAACATCGATGACTCGTAAACCTTGAAACCCAATGGAGGTATGACGATGATACATCGGCCCATAGAATTGATTTGATCGGAGGAGAAGGACGTTTAACATTCCCATAGCACCCAACCAAGATGGAAACTCGTCCTTGATCTTGTTCCTTGCCACATTTAGAAATACCATATAGCCGCAATTGATCAATGATTTTGGAAGTTTTCCCTCCAACTGATTGTGGCTAACATCAAGTATGCTTAAAGAGGTAGCACTGAAAAATATATCCGGAAGAATTCCACTGAAATTGTTGTTACGTAGAATTAGCACTTTAAGAAAACTTGTGGAATTTCTTAGACATGGAGGAATGAAGCCATCGAAGAGATTGTGGGACAACTTTAAGAGCCTTAAAGATTTAAGATTGCAGATCCAATGTGGAAATGGTCCTTGGAATAGATTCGAATTGAGCCTCAACTCTTGGATTGTTGAATCACCAGGAGCTTCCCATGAATTTCCAAAACTGCTGAAAGCATTGTGAGAAAGCGTCAATGTCTCCATTCTCCTTAAGAAACCTGGTACTTGGCCTTCTAAATTATTGAAGGAAAGATCAAGAGCACGGAGTTTGACTAACTTGGACATAGATTCAGGGATTGTGCCATCAAAATTGTTACTACCAAGGGATAGATCTTCAACCCCAGTAAAGAGTGAAGATGTATTACCAAACTCTATAGGTCCCTTGAATTCGTTTCCCCACAGATCAACATATACTAACGAAGGAATGGTGAACAAGGATTTAAGAAAAAGCCCGTAAAATGAGTTTTCACTCACGTCAAAATACATCAAATTGTGGAATCCATTCATGTCAGGTGGAAACTTGGATTGGAAGTTATTAAAGCTTAGGTCTAAAGAGGACAATTTGGTTAAATTTGGTAGAAATGAAAGTAATTTTCCAATTGTAAATTGATTGTATGAGACGTTTAAACTGGAAAGTTTTGTTAAATTGGCAAATGAAACATGAATAGTGCCACTGAAGTTGTTGTAGCTAAGGTCTAGGTCTTCTAGTTGGGTTAGGTTTCCTAATGAAGCTGGAACTTGACCTACTAATTCATTATCGGAAAGGTCAAGATGTATGAAATGAGAAAGGTTTCCTAATGAATCTGGAACTTGGCCTATTAATTGATTATAGGAAAGGTCAAGAAATCTAAGATGAGAAAGGTTTCCTAATGAAGCTGGAATCTCTCCGTAAAGACTGCAGTTGCCAAGGGCTAGGGTGTCAAGATGTTGGAGTTTTAAAAGACTAGTATTAGTTTTCAAGGAAATGTTGAGAATACTATCATAAAGCTGGAGTGAAATCACCTCGCCAGATTTAGCATCACACGTGACACCATCCCAAAAACAGCAATCACTGCTCTTGTTCCATGAACTGAACGACATACCAGTAACAAGCTCATCAGATACACAATCGGCATACCCCGAAGCTTCACAGAAATCAATGCTCGTGTTCCATGACCTGAATAATTTATCATAACCGCTCGTTACCGCCAACTCGTGTTTGAACTCTAGAAGAGCATCCCTCTGGTCACGACGGCAATAATGTCGGGTAGGAGAAGCAAGAGTGCATAGATCGACGGTAACCAAGAAGAACAAACACAAGGTAACAATACAAGAAAAGTTATAAGATTGGCTCGAAACCATCATTTTGAGCTTCTGTGGTAGGTGTGCCTTAGGCTTCTGCGTTCTCTCTTTAAAATGAAAAAGGAACGTAAACTCTCTCTTGACTTGTACAGGTCCTGCGTCAATTCGATTGATTTGTTACGTCTGCCAATCCTATTCGTGCCCACTTGCCTCGAAGTTTTCCACATAGGGCCAATATTTGCCTCGAAGTTTTCCACATAGGACCAATATTCATCACTCATTCGTGTTGATAAACATTTACTTTTCCATGGAGACAGAGACAATTTCTGCTCATGAATTTTCGTATTTGTTTTGTGGAAGTGCTAAGTTGATGTAAGATTTTCAGATTTAATGTACGAAACTTATCTCAATGAGTAATTGTCTGATAAAAAATGAGAGAAATATAGAAGATTTCCAAATTCATGTTTTATCTAATCTGTAAACTCGGACATATCCAACCACAAACAAAACTTTGTTCCTGAAGTTTTTAGTACAGTTCAGTAAAAAAAAAACAGGCAGCTAAATAAGGGAGAGACAAAGGTAAGAAGCAGATCAAACTTCATCCAGATGATAAATACAGCCATCTCTTGAGGGTCTTATGATTTGGCTTCAATCTTGTCCTTGCCGTGAAACTTTCTTCCAGCATCAACGGCTTCTCTGTGGCACAAAGAAAAAAACATCAATCATCTCAAAAAACCGATACAAAAAAAGATAAAAATCACAAGGGTTTTATACGAACCTGAAAGCATCAACGAGCTCTTTGCTTTCAGGGCTAAGCAATACTCCCTCGTAAAAAGCATTAGCTGCCTCATCAAATCTCTGGAGATTCATCGGAAACTCAGTGAATAATACAGTTTCAATGCCGAGTTTTTTTTTTTTTTTAAATGAGATGGCTTTTACCTGTAGCAAACGCAGAGCAGCACCTTCTCTGAAGCAACCTTTTGGCCAATCAGGTTTTAGTTCTCTACAGGTTTTAGCATCGGATAAGGCATGTTCAGCTTGTCCTAACCGCAACCAGCAAAGGCTTCGGTTTGAGTATAAAGTATGATCCGTTGGGTCAAATGCAATAGCCTTTGTTCAAAGAAAATGCCAAGAAAATCACAAAATGGACTTCAATTAAGAATCATGGTTTGAGTTTAGAAGAAGATTTAGTGTTATATACCTGTGTGTAGGCGTCTATGGCCATCTGGAAATCCTTTCTGTGGAAAGCGTCTTGTCCTCTTGCCTTTGCTTCTGCGGCTTTCGCCTTTGCTTCTGGAGATACCTGTGGAAGTTAAAAAAAGACGGTAATTTTAAGTACTACTATAGAAAAATTGATGTAAGAGAATAGGATATTGCTCTAAGTATGAGGTACCTCAGGAAGATCTTTCTTGGTCCCGGTCTCTCCGGATTTCGCTTTGTTTGAGTTTCCCTCTTGCTCCTGAAAATGTTAGGTCGTAACTTGTTTCAAACAAGAAATGTCTGAAATTTTGAGACTAAAAGCTAAAAGAAATCTATACCAGTTCTTTGTTTGATTTTATGTGAGCAAGAATTCCATCTACTGACCAATCTGAAACAGTGTCGGGTTTCGTTGTCAATGGGAAGAGGATCTCAACCACCTGTCTGTTCTCTCTTAGAGCCGCCACGTCTAATGGCCTATTTCCTTCCTGCAAATCACAGAGTTTTACAGTTTACGTTAGCAAAGTTACACGAGATACCACATTCATACCAAATCACATGAACTAAGGCTTTTTGCTAATGAAAACATTTCTAAATTGGTTTTACCTCGTCTTTCTGATTAGGATCAGCCCCGGCTTTAAGTAAAGAGTTGATTAAATCGAGATTTCCAATATCAGCCGCAATGTGCAACGGAGTTGCACCACCAGCAAAAACATTAGCTTTGGCACCTGCCTGTACTTGTAAAAAAGGAACCAAGTTTTACTTCACAGTTCTCATTAAGGCAACCAAAACAACACAACACTAATGATTAGGAAGATTTCAAACCTTGACCAACAACTCTAAGCATGCTAGAGAACCCGCTGCCACTGCAGATAGCAATGGTGTGATACCATCTTCGGTCTCAATATTTGGCTGCAGAATCATTAAAGCAACAAAATTTAAGGCTTATAGGAAGTACAATTTGATGGACAATCAAATACAGAAATACACAAAAGTTTACATCGGCATTGTGCTCTAACAAGACTTCCACAGCATCTTTTTGGTCGTGGCCAGCAGCCCATACTAATGGCGTGCCAGACTCACTTTGAGAATCAACTGGAACACCTCTAGAAAGCAATTCCTTAAGCAACTCGATCTCTCCTAATAAATATATCAAGAAGGTATATAAGCATAACAGAAACTTCAAGACCCGAGACAGCAAGATAAGCAAAAAAAAAAGACAAAGCAATTGGTAACTGACCTGTCCCTGCAGCATGATGCAATGCCGTGGCTCCTAACTCACTCGCTATATTAGGATCCGCTCCGTGCTGTAACAAGTACTTTGCCGTTTCAATCTGTCCTTGCCTTGCAGCATGAATAAGTGGAGTATCCCCTGCAAAACCACAACAATTATCAAGATCCAAAATCATAAATTCTGGATTAAAAAGTTCTGCAATTGTAAAACAGAAGAAAACACGAACCAGTTTCATCTTTTGTGTTGACATCAAGTTTCAAATCTTCCAAAAGATATCTGCAAATCTCATTCTGCCCTTCCCTCGCAGCAAAGTGAAGCGCCCCACGTTTGTTAGCGTCTTTAATACTCTCCACAGTTGTTTTCAAGCCTTTCCCTTCATCAAGCTGCTCAGCAACCTCTGCTTGAACAAAATATATCATTACAAAACCAATGCAATAACACAGAAACTTCAGAAAAACAAAGCCAATTAATAAACTCACTCTTAAGGAAATCGAGATTCCCGGTACAAGCTGCATTCAAGAACTGCTGAACTTTCTCCCTCGCTAGAGTAACAATTCAGATAAGACCAAAAAAAACAAAATTAAAGATTGAAACTTATACTCTCCCACCAAAGTATTCAACTTCAATACCCAAATCATAGCCAATTCACAACACTGATTAAAGTAATACAAAATTTCAATTAGTTCAATTCAACTAAAGAAACTAAAAAAACCCAACAAGTAAATCTCAAAATTCATACTAATTCGAAGACAAAGATCGACACTTTACAACATGTAAAAGCAGGAAGAAAACAGACCTGCAAGAGCAGTAGAAGCATCAGGAGCCATGTCAGATACTTCGTTGATTTCTCGGACGAGTTAACGAAACTTTGAAGTGTCGGAGTTTAGTTCCGTTCGCCGAGACCGGAGTTTGTGTCGGAATATCAGAAATCTGAAGAATGCTTTTTGGCTTCTAGGTTTTATGAAGACTCGAGAGCTTCTAGAGCCAAAGATGTTAATTTTGAATTATACACCCCCACATAATTATATATTACAAAACACACCCAGTGTTTTACTTTTAAATCATTAGGCCCCAATTTCTTAAATCTCTTCTTTCTCTTTGGCAATTTTGAATATCAATAGTAAAAAGATCAAAAGGAATTTCTCGTTTTATTATCAAATACAAGACTTCTTTTTGTTTGTATACAGTTTCGGAACAAGAATGGTGTGTTTTTACATCTTTTGTTCCCTTTTTCACAAAGTATATACAACAGAGCCATAATCTTCTTCTACTTTTAAGCATTTTTTTTTCTCTCAAAATTTTGCTTCTTTGTTTTCTTCAGAATCCTAAGGATTTTGAGTCTTCCTATCTCTCAAAAGAAAATCTGAGTGATTGAAGCTTACAATCACATATACACTCATTAATAAGACTGCATTACAGAACATGCAACTGCTTGTGCCCAATGTCTCAATCTCTGCTTCACTTCTTGAGGATTGTCTCCTACAAACAGAACAAAAAAACCCACAGTATCAATCAAATTTAGCATTTTGATATTATGATTGTTGCACCAAAAAAGTGACTTCTTTTATATATATTACCAGGGCATAAGATCTTCAATGAATCTGAATCGGTTTTCTTCGGACTACAAGGTATACTGTTGGAGAAAGCTGATGCAGATACGCTGCTGCTACGGCTGCTGCTAGGTGAAGGGAGAGGAGAGAGCTGACGATTTACTGCAAAGTAAAGATCAAGAGCTGGTAGTGTATTGCAGAGCTTTTGTCCAGCTTCTTCATTGAAACCGAAACCAAGCTCTATTGACCCTTTTAGCTCGTTTAAATCCTCATCGGTTAGTTTTTTGTGTTCGACGAGATTGTCTGAGACGCCTTTATGAAGCATCTTCTTCTCTTGAATCATTATCATCTGACGTCTTCTTCTTTCCCAAGCAACATCTCGTGGTGTCTCGCACATAGATAGTTGTTTCGATAACCATTGTTTTGGTTTATGTGAGGTCACCGGCGTCGTTGTTGTTGTTCTGACCTCAGGAAGTACCGGTTTTGAGACTGACACTGTAAGGTTTTCTTTTCTTCTCACCATTTTGTATTTTCACTTGATGTGTATATAATAAAGCAGAATGACCGGAAGCTATAAATGTTGTAAAGAGTTGGCTTGTGAATGCAAACTAAGGGTTCTTCTTTCTTGTTTTTAGAACCTTATTACGATATTATCAAAGCTTTTGAGCTTTATATCTTGTGGGTTTTTAATGTATGTTCTTTGTCTGATGGCCGCGTGCGAACATATACGCGGCCAACAAAGAGGTTATAATGGGTCGGGTCGATCAGATGTTTTCTTTAATGCCGGATTTTGCCCAACCCGACCAGATAAACCTTTCAAGAGACTCTAGGTGCTTTAATGGAGGATACCAATTTAGTTTCCACCATTGATCTAGGTAATGAATAGAGACCAAAAAAGCTATTTTCCTCCATTGTTTAAATTTGATGATTGACTCAACCATATCTTTAGGACTTGCTTTGTTTAGAATCTTGACTATTCCAAGAAAAGAGTTTCAGAAACTATCCTAGTCTAGTCAAAAATTTCAAAAAGTTTTGTAATAATGTTTGAAACAATATGGTTTAGGAGTAGCTATATTTAGATTAAATGATATCTCAAAGAAAGAAAAAATAAGTCTTTACAGTTTGTCTAACTATATGCTAAACATAGCTTGTTCGAGTAATCCTCTCCTCCATGGATTTTTCTAACTACTTCTGTTTCTCTTTCAGACAGAACAACCAAGAATGTGAAAAACACCAGTAATCTCATTGCAGAAAAAACAAACCGAAAAAGCCAGAAAATAGAAAGGAATAAGAGCGTACCTTTCAATATCTTGCCTGGTTTTTGCTTCTTGTTGATCCAGGCAAGTCCTGTTCTGAGTTTCCATGGTTAGGACGTAGAGAAAATAAGAAACAAGCCTCCAATATTTTCTGCAAGCGTAATAGAGAACACATTCTCGATCTTAAGGAAAGCTTTCTACCCGTTGATGTGTAAGCCATGAACGGGAACATTCGGATTCTCTTCTCCCTGGTGTGTCTCTCTATTCTTCTGGTTTTCCCAACCAGAACAAATGGTCAAGATTACGCGCTGAGCTGCGGGGCAACAGGAGCTTCTGTTGATGCGGATAAGAAAAAATGGGAACCAGACACAAAGTTTCTGAAGACAGCAAACACAATTCATGCCCCAGCAACATATCAAGACCCTTCACTTCTTTCGGCGGTTCCTTATATGACAGCCCGAATCTTTACAGCTCCAGCAACATATGAAATCCCGGTTAAAGGAGACAAAAGACATCTGCTCCGGTTACATTTCTACCCATCAACATACACCAGTCTCGACATTTCCAACTCGTATTTTGCTGTGGCAGCTAACGATGTTACCCTATTAAGCAATTTCAGTGCCGCTATCACATGTCAAGCCTTGACACAGGCTTATCTGGTTAAAGAATATTCTCTTGCACCCACCGAAAAAGATGTTTTGAGCATCACGTTTACTCCTTCGGACAAGCACCGTGGCACATTTGCCTTCATAAACGGTATCGAGGTGATTCAGATGCCAGAACTGTTTGATACAGCAGTTCTTGTTGGTTTCTCAGACCAGACAACGGATGCCAAAGCTGCGAATCTTCAGTCAATGTTTAGGCTTAATGTGGGTGGTCAGGACATCCCTGGAAGCCAAGACTCTGGTGGGTTAACCAGAACTTGGTACAACGATGCGCCTTACATCTTTAGCGCAGGTCTTGGTGTTACACTTCAAGCGAGCAACAATTTCAAGATCAATTACCAAAAAATGCCGGTCTCTACAGCTCCAGCAGATGTGTACAAAACAGCTCGATCTCAAGGCCCAGACGGAAGTATCAACGTCAAATCCAACCTTACATGGACGTTCCAAGTTGATACGAATTTCACTTACATTATGAGACTCCATTTCTGTGAATTCCAGCTTTCCAAGACCAATCAGAAGACTTTCAACATTTACATCAACAACAGAACCGCGCAAGCAGATGCCAATGCTGCCGATATAATCTCATGGACAGGAGAGAAAGGGGTCCCCGTTTACAAAGACTACGCAATATATGTTGATGCCAACACCGGAGGCGAGGAGATTTCACTTCAATTGACTCCATCAGATTTCAATAAACCAGAGTATCTTGATTCGCAACTTAACGGGTTAGAGATTTTCAAGATGGACACCATGAAAAACCTTGCAGGTCCAAACCCGCAGCCATCCCCTATGCAAGCACAACATGAGACTAAAAAAGAATTCAAAAGCGAAAAGAAAACCGTTTTCATCATCGCCTCAGCTGGAGGCTTTGCAGCGGTTTTATTCTTTGCACTGTGTTTTACAGTCTATCAAAGGAAACGAGGATATCAAGGAAGCGACTCTCACACTTCAAGCTGGCTTCCTATATACGGAAACTCAACCACATCAGGAACCAAATCAACCATCTCAGGTAAAAGCAACAATGGAAGCCACCTATCCAATCTTGCAGCAGGTCTATGCCGCAGATTTACCTTACCAGAAATCAGACATGGAACACAAAACTTTGATGACTCAAACGTCATCGGAGTTGGAGGTTTTGGTAAAGTCTACAAAGGAATAATAGACGGCACAACCAAAGTAGCAATCAAAAGATCAAACCCAAATTCAGAACAAGGACTCAACGAATTCGAGACAGAAATCGAACTCCTGTCAAGACTAAGACACAAACACTTAGTCTCCTTAATCGGATACTGCGACGACGGAGGCGAAATGTGTCTAATCTACGACTACATGGCACTAGGAACACTCCGTGAACATCTCTACAACACAAAGAAACCACAACTAACATGGAAACGAAGACTAGAGATCGCCATCGGAGCAGCAAGAGGATTACACTACCTCCACACAGGAGCTAAGTACACAATCATACACAGAGACGTGAAAACAACAAACATATTAGTCGATGAGAACTGGGTGGCTAAAGTTTCAGACTTTGGACTCTCCAAAACAGGACCAAACATGAACCAAGGTCATGTAACAACAGTGGTCAAAGGAAGCTTCGGGTATCTCGATCCAGAATACTTCAGAAGACAACAACTAACAGAGAAATCAGATGTGTACTCATTCGGAGTTGTTCTGTTCGAAGTCTTATGTGCAAGACCAGCTTTAAACCCAAGTTTACCAAAGGAGCAAGTGAGTCTTGGAGACTGGGCTATGAACTGCAAAAGGAAAGGGACTTTGGAAGATATAATCGATCCTAATCTCAAAGGGAAGATAAATGCAGAGTGTTTGAAAAAATTTGCGGACACAGCTGAGAAGTGTTTGTCGGATAGTGGATTAGAGAGACCGACGATGGGAGATGTGTTGTGGAATCTTGAGTTTGCACTTCAGCTTCAAGAAACAGCTGATGGGTCTCGTCATCGTGCTCCGACGAATGATGGTGATGCTGTGGCGGTTCATGTCGGAGGAAGAGATGATGTGAGTGATATTTCGTCCGAGGATAGTACTGGGATTTTCTCTCAGATTGTAAATCCTAAAGGACGATAAGGTAATTTCACATCTTCTGATTGTTCAATTAGAAAAAACCGAGCTAAACCAATTCCAAAATAATTCAACCAAAACTAAACCATATGTATTTTCATCCGGATAATCAAAATATAAACTGATTTCGAGCTTACTCGAAAAGAAACAAAATTAGGTATAAGATTGATTTTTTGAATAAGATTAAAGGTGTATTTGACTAAAAATAAAAATTCAAACTAAACCACCTAGTAGATTATAGTATTTTATTTGTTCATTGTCTTAATTATGTTTTGACTTTTGTTTCATTGACAGGAAGGAGGAAAAGGAAATATATGGATGAAGATTTGAAGATGATTTGATTTATTTTGAGTAATATTTCTAATTTAATTAAACAAAAACATTTGTTACAGTACTATATCTCTTTTGTGATATTACTTTGTAATTCAACAAATATTTGGTATCACACGATTTGTAGTTTTAGAATTCTTCTGTGGTAATTTTTGTCAAATGAGAGAAGATCAAAATTTATGATTTCTGAATTCATAGCTAAAAACATAAAAACAAACTATAAACCGGAAAATGATATTTGTGGTGTTGTACAATTTTACCCTTATCAGTTTACTCCCCAAATTTCAACACATCTCTGTTTCTTCTCTATAACACAAATACTTTAGCAAATTTTCTCGTCGCCGTCAAATCGCCGGTGACCATTCTCTGTAATTATGGCTGCTTATGGTGGTTCGTCGATGAATCCTCCGGTTATGTCTGGAGGAGTTCCCGTGTCTAGTTCGATTAAGCAGGTGAAATTAGAACGTGAAAGTGAACTCAGGATCGAAGTATCTGAAGAGCCTCTCAGACTTCGTCTTGTGAGTGGCAATGCTGAGATATTCGGGTCCGAAATGCCTCCTGAGATCTGGCGCACGTTTCCTCCGAGAATGAAGTTCGCTGTATGATTCTCTTACCTAACCTTAATTTAGTTTCTGTAATGGTTAAGTAGGTTCCTTGAGTTGCTGTTTGAAAAATTGATGGTCTTTGGGGTTTGAGTTAGATAGAAAGACTTTAGCTTTAGGTAGTTTATGAAGATTCTGCTGTGATTCTGCCAAATTTCTGTTTGGTTTATTGATCATAGCTCTGAGATTCCTTGTCTATGGTCTTTGATTTGGTCAGGTTTTCACTTTTCATGGAGCAACAATTGAGATGGATGGTGACACAGAAACTGACTATACAGCTGATGAGGTAAGGTTCTTGTTTAATTCTCTTGTTACCTTTCTGTTAGTTATTGAGAGCATTGTTTGTTTAGTAACTGTGTCTTGGTTTGTGTAGACACCGATGATCAGTTACATTAATGTGCACGCTATACTAGATGCAAGAAGACGATTTGCCAAAGCTTCCACATCTGATGACCCAGAGACTTCTCAGGTAATTATCTTTGATGATCTCTTGTTGTATGCGATAGTAGTTAGTTAGTTGTATCACTTGGTGGTTTTAATAGATTCGGTTCATGCAGGGACCTCGGGTTATTGTGGTTGGTCCAACAGATTCTGGGAAGAGCACATTGACGAAAATGCTTCTTAGTTGGGCAGCCAAACAGGGATGGAAACCGACATTTGTCGATCTGGATGTTGGCCAAGGCTCGATTACCATACCAGGATGTATAGCTGCTACACCTATAGAAATGCCACTGGATCCAGTTGAAGGGTTGCCTCTTGATATGGCCCTCACATACTTCTATGGCAGTGTAACGCCGGCGTAAGTGATTTTCGAATTTTTCTTTCCCATTTTATGTTATTTCTCTTGGAAACTAACTTGAAAAACTGTGTCTTTGTCTATGGTGCTTTCTCAGTAAAACCCCTGAACTGTACAAAGCTTTGGTGAAAGAGCTTGCTCAAGTGCTGGAAAGACAATTTTCTGGAAACCCTGAATCTCGAGCTGCAGGAATGGTGATAAACACAATGGGGTGGATTGACAATATTGGTTATGAGGTAAAAGTTTGCTCCTTTTTAGAGTATGCTCTTGAAAATTCAGCTTCGTTTTAATGTGTTTTCGGTAAAGTTAGTTAGTTCCGTTTTAGCGTAATTTTGTTGTGTGAACTGTTGGTTAAAGAGCGGTATGTGCTTATGTTTTGCAGCTGCTTCTCCACGCAATAGACATATTCAAAGCTTCGGTTGTTCTTGTATTGGGCCAAGAAAAATTATTCAGCAGACTTAAAGATGTCCTAAAAAGTAAGAGCAATGTAGATGTCGTGAAACTTCATAAGTCCGGTGGTGTTGTTTCCAGGTCCACTGAAGTCCGTCAAACTTCTAGGAATTATAGAATTCATGTAAGTAATTTCATATTTTATAACAACCAAAGCCACTCAGTTTTTCCATTTTAAATCAGAGGAAAACTTAGAACTTGTGTTTTTTTTTTCCAGGAATACTTTTACGGTCTATCGAAAGAACTCTCGCCTTTTGCCAATACATCGAGTTTCAGTGATCTACAAGTGTTCCGCATTGGTGGTGCAGCACCGGCTCCACAATCAGCTCTTCCTGCTGGGGGTCACTCCATTGCAGATCCTTTGAGGGTAGCTACTGTAAATATCGATGACTCTCTGCTGCATTCTGTACTTGCAGTCTCATACGCAGAAGCAGCAGATCAGATCGTGTCAAGGTAATCCTCGATAAAATACTTCCAAAATTAAAAAGTTTTTCTTTGTGGGTTTGGGGTTTTGAGGTTTCTTTTGATGCAGCAATGTAGCCGGGTTTGTGTATGTGACGGATGTTGATGTGCAGAGGAAGAAGATAACGTACTTAGCACCCTCTCCTGGGACATTGCCTAGTAAGGTCTTGGTTGCTGGTAATTTGACATGGCTCGAGTCATCCGAAGCAAGAAGAGGATGATAACAGAGAGACACATGGTTCTTTGATTTAGACAGTGATGCAATAGCTCAATAGAGACAGATATGGTTCTGAGTTTGAAAATTTGTTGTTATGAATTAGAGAAGTGAAATGAGAAAATATTATGTTCTTTATTTTTGGTTCAACATATTTAAGTTGTGATATGTAAAAATATTGGAGTATATGATAAGTTTCAAAAGCCACTCAAGATATTTTATGAATCAACTAAATAACTATCGCACTTTAAAATCACTTCACATGTATAGTTGAATTAAGAGTCTAAGTAAGAATCTGATCCAAAGAATAGAATATTAGAAGATGGTATGTGTACCCAAGTTGCAACCATTTTTTTTTTTAATTTGTGCTTTTCCACAAAGAGGTGTGCTTCATGATACTCCTAGGTATACAGATTTAAAGATCGTATAGGTTTTAACATATGCCAAGTCTAATTTGTTTAATGAACTAAAAACTCATGAATAATTTGTATACGAGTATCATGAAGATTGAAGACAAAAGCAAATATGGAAAAAATTTAATTTGCAAAAGACAAATATGGAAAAACTTGAAAATTCACATGCTTATGAGATCTTGTCTTCTTTAAGAATAGCCTTTCATATTCGAACCCTACACATTAAATTACAAGAGATTCCTAATCATTTGACTAAAACCATTTAGATATAGCAAAACTACTTCAGTCATCATTATGAAATAATAAAAACAAGAATAAGAAAAAAATCAGATAACACCAAATAAAGAAGACAACAAATCACAAAGTAAGTAAACAAAAAAATGAAAAAAATAGAGATCCCCAGTCAACAATCGTGGTACAACGTGATAGAGAGACGACCTATGAGATAAGACACGTGTCGTAATCTCTATCGTTAATTTCTTAATCACTTGCTCGATATTCGAAATCACAAGAAGACACGTGGGTCCACCATTGACATCTTTTTTTCTTCCCTATACAAAACTTAATAAACATACATAAAAATAATATTTTTATGGTACAATAATTTTTTGGGGTCAATATATACAGTACCCTTTTGTTTAAAATAATAAAAAAGGATTTAGATGTGATTATGGGATTTTACTTTTTCGTAAATTAATTACAACTTTAGCTTTTAAAGATATCCGAATATATAAGATGTGTTAAGATACATTATCATAAATATCACATTATCTCCAATTTGATATGGTTTTTATGAATTTTGATCATTTTAAAAGAGTAGGTGTAAAGTAGGTCCATAAGTAGGACCCAGTTTTGGAGAAATGTTGAAGAAGAGTGTTGTGTTTTTTAGCTCACCTCTGAAACTGCGACGACCATTCTCTGCTCTTTACTGTTTTCCACTCTTTTTAAAAATTCTTTAAGAAAATTATTACAAACTTTAGCTTTTTTGTTTTTTTATATTTGATTGAGTTTTGGTGTTGAATAAAGGAAGATTATAAGAATTTGATAATGGTGGTGGTGGTGGGGGAATTTTAAGTAAAAGTGAGTCTTACCTCTTCCCCACCCACAAAGCAAAAGTCATAACCTTTGACACTTTTTTTCTCAACATCTCTCTCTCCATCCACAAAGATACAAACAAGTTTAATCTTTCTTTTATCCTAATCTCTTTGGGTTGATTTCTCTTGTTGCTCTTGAGCTCATTTTTTCTCTTTTGGGTGTATTCTAAGAGATCTCAGTTACTTTCTTCTTCTGGGTGTTGAGAAAGATCTAATCTTTTTAGTTCTTGAGTGGAGAGACTTTAGCTTTTACTTCAGCAATCTCATGGTGATTGGTTTCTTTCCTAAGGTTTTTAATACTTTAGCTCCTTGGATTTGATCTAATGTACCCTCTTGTCGGTTTTTAGATTCTCTGGGGTTTCCATTTTGGGATCTTTTGTTATAAGTTGCAAGTTTCTATCTTTGTTAGGCCTTTTTCAGATTCTGAGTTTGATTATGATTAGCTTGGGTTTGTGTGTTAGATTAGTTTCTGAATTGAGAAATTAGTTTTTTTTGTGTGTGTGTTTTGTTCTCTGATCTGAAGCTTGAGTAGAAGAAAAGAAAAGAAAAAAATGGAGGAAGTTGAAGCAGCTAACAAATCAGCTTTAGAGACCTGTCATGGAGTTTTGAATCTATTGTCACAACAGAGTAGTGATCCTAAGTCTCTTATGGCTGAAACAAGAGAAGCAGTTTCAAAGCTAAAGAGAGTAGCTTCTCTTTTAACTAGAGGGTCTGGTCATGGGAAGTTTAGGAGAGTCAACAAGTTAAGGTCATCTTTTCCTCAACATATCTTCTTAGAGAGTCCTGTTTGCTGTGGTAATGATATGAGTAATGATTACACTCAAGTTCTTGCTCCAGAGCCACTTCAGATGGTTCCAGCTCCTGTTCTTTATGAGGAGATTGACAGGAAACATCAATTGGGTCATCCTCCGTTGCTGCTTGGTCGTAAAATGTGTGTCGAGAAGTCGTTTCTGGAGTTAAAGCCACCGCCTTTTCGAGCTCCTTATCAGTTGATCCATAACCACCAGCAGATAGCTTACTCTAGGAGTAATAGCGGTGTAAACCTTAAGTTTGATGGATCTGGTAGTGGTTGCTATGCCCCGAGTGTATCGAATGGGTCAAGATCATTTGTATCGTCTCTTAGTATGGATGGCAGTGCGGCGGATTACGATAGGAACTCGTTTCATTTGACTGGACTGTCCCGTGGGTCTGACCAGATATCGCAGCATTCCCGGAAAATGTGCTCTGGTAGTTTGAAATGTGGAAGTCGAAGCAAATGTCATTGTTCTAAGAAAAGGTTTGTTTAATCTCTTTGTGGTTATGTGATTCGTTGAGAATGTTTTGTATCTCTTTTGTAAAGGTTTGATATTTTTACAGGAAGCTTAGGGTGAAACGATCGATCAAGGTACCTGCAATCAGTAACAAGATTGCGGACATTCCTCCAGACGAGTACTCATGGAGGAAATACGGGCAGAAACCGATAAAGGGTTCACCACATCCGCGGTATGTATTCATACTTTGGTGGAAGATTTCTCAAAATTTGTTTCCATTTTATACTAATCTTGTTTTCTTTTCTGTTATGCAGGGGATACTATAAATGCAGCAGTGTGAGAGGTTGTCCAGCAAGGAAGCATGTGGAGCGATGTATCGATGAAACTTCGATGTTAATTGTGACTTACGAAGGGGAGCATAACCATTCAAGAATATTGTCTTCACAATCAGCTCAGACCTGATGAGAAGTTGTGATTTGCTATTAAGATTTGAAGAACAATGAATTAGATTCATGTCTGGTAGTTGTGATTTGCAATTGTATATTCCACTTTGACATGAGAGCACTTGTGAACTTGAATTTTCGTAGCACTACCAAAGAAAGCAATCATGAATTTGGATTTAGCCTAGTATAAAACTGTAAGAATCCGACATAATTTACAGTTTACAAACCAAAAAAATCAAAGCTTGTCAGCACCACACAACACCAGAACTTACTCTAATCAAAGTAATAAGCACTGCATACAAATACAATGTCATTAAACTACTAGAATCCGAGATCTTAAATGAGACTTGAACTAAAACAACAGAGATTAGTTCAGGCAACACCCAAAAAACAAATCATCAACTGATTAACTTCTTTGACAGAAACATAGGACTCTTTACGTGATCCAGATAAACTTTGACATCATCAACTAGGCCATCTTCAAGTCCTTTAATCTCAGCTCTTCTTTTACAGTTCCTCTTGAGATCGTAATAAACAATGTAGAACGAGTTAATGTAACTGCGGGGTACAAATATAAGCTCGCCGGTACTAATGGTACCGCTGAACTCCAAATCACCAAGAACCAAGACGACACATTTTGACCATTCTTGTTTGTTGCCATCTTCCAAAACCCACATAAGAAGTGAACCGTGATTTAGGCTACAATGGAAAGCTATCTTCCCATTGTAGTCCACAAGATCACAGTCAAATTTAGGTTGAACTTGTACCTCAGGTAACTTGATAACACTGAAGTCTTCGGATCCCAGATCAAAGCTTATTATACATATTTCACAGTCAATAAAAGCTAAATAATAAACAACTCCACTCTTGCATATCCCACTGGTTTGACGATAAGGCCGATGTGGATGCTTACATTTGATCATTCTCCATACTGTTTGAGCTGCTCCTAAAGCAAGAACTTGATGCTCTTCACATTCACCGAGATCATAAGCCACATTCTGTTTGACCGTCATGCACAACAATTTGTACTGATCATTAACCGGATCATATCCAAAAAAGGTGGATATACCTCTTCTCCAGGTTTGGATTCTTGGTAAGGTTAAGAACTGACCCGTACTAGGATTGCAAAGCACCACTTTAGTATCATTCTGACAACAGATCAAGCCGCGCACAGGTGGAGAAATATTGGACCAATGATCTGGATACGGAGTAATACTTACCCTATAATGATCATCATCATCATCAGACTGTAAGAACTGGAGGCCTGCTTTTTTGAACGTCAACAAGAGTCGAGGCCGAGACCGGGACATGTACAAATCAAGGAAATCTTTACTACATATTATTGATGACCAGTGTTTAGAAACAAAGAGGAATCTGGCTATGGATTTTGGTGACAGTTTCAAGAGAATCTCAGTTTTCAATTCAAGCAAAATTATAGAAAAGGGGTCGTTTCTATCTGTTTCTTCATGCTTCTTACACCTCGTTAGACATGGTGGTGCATTGCTCCTCTTGGCCCTTTTCATGGAGTTTTCTAACTCACCTCTCTGTTTCTTTCTTAAACCTAACCCTCCCTACTTGTTTTTGTGCGTATAATTTCAATACAAGTATTTTCTTTTTTAGTTTTGGCAAATACAAATCTCTTATTTTTAGACCCTTTTTTAGTCCGATGAAGATTTATGTGACAAAAAATGCTAAACTTCGTTTCTTATGTAAGAAACTAGTGGGTCTTCTCTGCATATATCGATGTGTTCTGATTCTTAGTTTTGGCAAATAAAAATCTCTTATTTTTAGACCCTTTTTTAGTCCGATGAAGATTTATGTGACAAAAAATGCTAAACTTCGTTTTTTTTATTTAAGAAGCCAGTGGGTCTTCTCTGCATATATCGATGTGTTCTGATTCTTAATCAATTAACAAGAAAAATGATTATTATGCAAAAGTAATAAGCATTGCATAGTGCATACAAATACAATGCCATTAAATTAACTACTAGAATCCGAGATCTTAAAGGAGACTTGAACTAAAAACAAAAGAGATTAGTTCAGGCAACAGGCAGAAAGCAGGTCATCAACTGATTAAATTCTTTGACAGAAACATAGGACTTTCTATGTGACCCAAAAATACATTGAAATCAACAACGTCATTTCCAATTCCTCTTCCAGCCTTAAATGTCTTGATGAGTTTCTCTTTCTTGCAATCGTAACATAAAATACAGGACTTCGTGTATTGCGGTGCAAAAAATATTAACTCACCAGTACTAATTGTACCCTTGAACTCGCATAAAAGTCCACCAAACAAATAATTCGACAGATCTGACGAGACAGGGACTTTCAACCATTTTTGTTTGGTGGCATCTTTCAAAATCCACAATGGATTTGTACGGTTATATTTCGTGAAAGCTATCTCTCCATTGTAGTCCACCAGATTAGAAAGCGTTAGAGGTAAAGTATATTTAGGTGGACCAGTCTTAGGTAACTTAATAACATTAAACTCTTCGGATCTCAGATCGAAGCTGATCATACGTTCTCTGCCATCAATCGAAGCTATATAATACACAACACCATTCTTGCATATTCCTCCTTTAGTTCGAGCACAAAGAGATGGACCATGTTGATGATTACATTTGATCAATCTCCATGCTTTTTGAGCTCCTAAAGCAAAAACTTGATGTTTTTTATATATAATATATCCTCTAGCATTTGTCTTGACCGTCATGCACAAGACTTTGTATACATCATTAACCGGATCATACCCGAAAAACGATTCGACTTTTTTCCTCCTAGTTCTGACTTAGGTAAAGTTATGAATTGACCGGTACTAGGGTTTCCAACCATCAGTGTAGTATCATTTTCCTTTTGACAGCAGATCAAGCCGCGAACTGGTGGAGAATATTGATACTTTGGATTTGGATCCAGAATAATGCGTAGTCCACGATGATCACGAGACGGAAACTCTTGAGATGAAGAGTGGAAGACCAGCTGGACGCCTTGTGTATTCCTCAACTTAGCCGCAAACCAGAATCGTGGCCGATTCGATGATCGAGACAGAAACAACTCGATGAAATCTTTGCTAAGGATTATCGATGACAAGTGTTTAGAAACAAGGACGAGTTTAGCTATGTCTTTGGCTACCAGTTTCAAGAGAATCTCTGTTATCAATTCCTGAGGAATGATAGCAAACGGATCGTTTTGATCGCTTAGGTCTCGTTTCTTAGACTTCTTAAGACATGGTGGATAGTTCCTTGTCGTCTCTTCACCCCTAACCCTTTTCATGGCGTTCCTCTCTGTTTCTTTCTTAAACCTAACCCTACTTATTTATAGGGAAATTGCATTAATTAGTTTTTACACAAGTTTTGTAAGTAATTAGTTTTTACAAAAAAAAATTAATTATACTATTTTTTTTAGTAGTTAGTTTCTACAAAAAAATTTGTTTTAATATTAAAATGAAAAAGCAAAATTATTCATATAACCTTATATAGAAGTACGATTGTACTTTTTCTTCTCCTTACATGTTTTTTATTTTATAAAAAAAGATAATTGTTGATTATCATTTTTTCTCAAATTATAATGATGTAATTTTTTTTTCTTTATTGTTCTCCACACATTCCTTTTATTTAAGTGATTCATCTATATAAATGATGATTTGTTGTTGAGATTATACTCTTCTAAATAAATATTTCATAAAGTATTGTAATTATAAAGTCAAAAATGAGTTTTTATAAGGTTAAAATTGTAGTACTAATTACAGTGATATCTATATTAAATTACACAGTGAAGTATATATATCGAAATAATCATAATGAATTATACAATGATTATATATTTAACTATAAAGTGTACTATATATATTGTTCTATATCAGTATATAGTTCACTTTATAGTTCATTCATCATATCTATAGTTGACTATATATATCGTTTATCCATATCTGTTTTTCTGGTAGAAGTTGGAAAGAGAAATTTGAGTTTATGTAGATTTGCTTTTTCTAGTAAAAGTTGGAGAGAAATTTTGAGTTTATTCATATATGTTTTTTTTTTTGTGTGTAAAAGTTGGAGAGGAAAAATTGAATTTATTCTACAAAAATGTGGAAGAGACAACAAAATATATATATATATATATAACAAGGATATAATTGTTTACTTTTTAAAATCTATTTATATGAGAATTAAATATGTTATGTCACCTAATTTTGACACAAAAAAACTATTATACACTTAGTTTTTCCTTGTTTATATGCGGATCAAAAACCCTGATTTTAATCCAAGTATTTGCAAATACAAGCAAGCAATACTAGGCTAGAAATTAATGCGAGTCTTCATCAATGTATTTTGCTTCTAGATCAAGTAACAATAAACTGACCTCCAATATCATCTTTATAGAAAGAAGTTCTGAATCAATCGAACAATATTTAAACACCAACATTCTTTATGAATAAAAAATCTCAATAAGAAAATAAAAAAGATGTAATCACACTTAATAGAAAACCAAAGCTTGTGTTGGACTACCATATCAAAAATGAAAAAAGAGAAGAGATTTGTTCACTTCAGGCAACACCACGGAGTAACTTGTTCGGGAGAGTGATAGGACTCTCTGTGTAACCCAGAAAGACTTCCATATCACTGAAGTCATCTCCAGGTACTTTAATCACAACTACTCTGTATTTCTTTTTCTTGCGGTCGTAATAGCAAATACGGAAAGACTTGGCAGTGCCCCGTGTAACAAAAATAAGCTCACCCGTACTAATTGCACCCCGGAACTCCAAATCTTCACTAAAAAGATTAGCATTCACAGAATCAAACAAGGCTGAAACGTACAACCATTCTTGCTTGCTGGCGTCTTCCAAAATCCACAACCGAGAAGGTATACGTGCAATCTTATACACGAGAGCTATCTTTCCATTATAGTTCACCAAATTCAAACAGGGTACAACAATTCGGTGGCAACTTTCAGGTAACTCAACAGGTAACTCAATAACTCTAAAGTCTTCGGATCCCACGTCGAAGCTTATCAGACATCTTTTAGAGTTGCTCCAAGCTATATAATACACAACTCCATTCTTGCATATCCCCAGACTGTCAGGACTATGTGGAAGCTTACATTTGATCATTCTCCATGTTTTTTCAGCTCCTAGAGTGAAAACTTGATGCTCGTGAAACTCACCTCGATAGTAACTTTCCTTTTGTTTTATCGTCTTGCAAAACACCGTCATGCACAACACTTTGTATTGATCGTTAACCGGATCATATCCAAAATAGGTCGATATATATTTTCTCCAAGTTTTGATTTTTGGTAAAGTTAAGAATTGGCCCGTACCAGGGTTGCAAATAACTACTTTAGTACCACTTTGACAGCAGATCAAGCCGTTCACGGGTGGAGAACCCGTGAACCCGAATCTGTTCATAGGTGTAGAAGTAATACGTACTCTATGATAATCAGAAAGCGGTTTCTTTTCCGATGAGGATTGGATGATCAACTCGTCTGCACGTGTCTTGAACGACTTGAACAAGAACAAGAACTGTGGCTGAGTCGTCGACGATTGAGACAGGAAAAAGTCAATGAAATCTTTGCTAAGGAGTGTCGATGACAAGTGTTTAGAAACAAAGATGAGTTTAGCTATGTCTCTGGCTCGTAGTTTTATGAGAATCTCTGTTTTCAGTTCCTGAGGAATAATAGAAAACGGATCGTTTTCATCGCTATTCGTCTCTTTACTCCTCTTGACCCTTTTCAATGTTTCCATGGCGTTTCTAAGCTCAACTCTCTGCTTCTTCTTTCTTTAAACCTAACCCTAACCCTAACTTGCATGTATAAACCCACTGACTTGTGACGGCGGTTTTAATCCATGTATGTAAAGTATTTGTAAATAATATATATATATATATATATATATTTTGGCTCAATGGAGAATATGGATTAGTTTTGGTTTAGCTGAAAATTTGAGTCCGTGATTGGAAAATTGAAGACTTTAAGCTTGCATACTTCTTTGTGAGTCTCAACTTGCATACTTTCATTTTTCCACTCCAATCATGATGCAGTTCTCATTGGTGGAAGTAATACAAATGAAACATTAAATCTAAGGAAAGTAGTTATTTAATGTATTTTAATTTGTGTAGACACAAAATACAAATTTTTCGGAAGTACTTTAAACATAAAGTGTTTCAATTTATCAGTAAGAAAGAGTATTAAACTACTACCTTGGGATATTTTAAATAAAACTTGAACAAAAACTAAGCATTGGCGGATTACATTAACTCTGACAGAAACATAGGACTCTACATGGTCCAAAAAGACATGAATGTCTGAAAACTGACCTCCATTTCCTTCAATCACAACTTTTTTGGCATTGTTTGCCTTGGGATCGTAACAGATGATAAAAAACGGGGAAGTGCCATCCTGCGGTGCAAGTATAATCTCACCGGTACTAATTAGTGTATACCCTTGAAGCATAATCCATCTTTCCAAGAAAATGGAACCAAGAAATTAAGAAGTTTTTGACCATTTTTGTCGTTTGCCATGGTTCAAAACCCACAGAGAAAGTTTGTTACGTTGAAATACAAGTTAGCAATCCCTAAAGCTATCTTTCCATTGTGGTTCACCAGCTTATAATCCTTTCGTTCTCCAGGTAACTTAGTAACATTAAACTCTTCGGATTTCAGATCGAAACTTATTAGAGATGGTATCCATCTGATATAAGCTAAATAATACACAACCCCATTGATACATACACCCTTTGGTCCGGATTATGGATGACCAGAGGTTAGAAACGAACATGAACTTGGCTACGTATTCTTCATCGGGTTCCCCTCGGTACTTGGACATCGTAAGACATTTTGTCGTCTCCTTCCTCCTGGCCCTTGTCATGGCGATTTACTCTGTTTCTTTGCTTACTCTTCAACCTAACTCTGATAAAACCCTAACGTGTGCTGTACTGCTGTGTACTTATAAGGGCCGGCCCATGGGCTTTGGGTTTCACATTTTGTAAATTTCATGGGCTTTAGGAAATAATATTATTTGCAAAACCTTTTGTTTAATTCCATAACTAATTTTACCGCATAATTCCGTTTTACAATTGGAGTCTTACACTATAAGTCTAAACAACTAAGCTAACATAGCTTGAACAAAACTTTCATAACTAAACAGATTCAGCTGCTTCTTACGATTTCTGTTTGGTTATATGTATCTGCAACAATACATAAAAGGATTATAGCATCTCGAACCGGTCAAGCATGGTATAGCCACCACCAACGAAGAAGGCTGAAAGATGTGAAAGTCTGTAAATGGCCACTGAAGTCACTTTAGATATGTAATTTCCTCTTGATCATCAAGTGACGGTAGACTGATGTATTCACAGAAATTGATATGCTTTAGCTTCTTCTTTTTCTGCCACCGATGTTAAACCAGGAAACTGCCCAATATCATGACCAGTAAGAGGACTTAACCTATCGTGTAAACCGATTGCAAACTCTTCTGGATTAGCTGCACCGTTCTGCAGGAAATCCGCAATCTTCATGGAAAATAACAAAGCATTAGTTATCTTTTCTTCTCCTACCAGCATATATAAACCAGAACACAGCTCTGTTAAGAAGAATCATTACATGGTTTCCGAGGGCTGTGCCACTTAAAGCGGCAGATTCTAAGTTGGAACCGAGAACCCAGTCACCACATATACCTGCACGGCCTTGTGGATCAAATATGCATGGAACTACAGGAGTGTTCTTTGGCAGAGCTGCTCCCCTGTAAAAGAATATTGGATCACTTGACAGGCCTCCAAACATTTTAGCAAGCATTAATACAAATTTATAATTTTTACTTACCATAGCTGGAGACGCGTATAAGCTGGTTTAGGAAGCGAGCCTTCAGGCAAGCCCAATGCCAGTTCCACACCTTGAAGCATCCCGGCTCTCACTTTCTCTGATGTGACCGTTGGGATGTTTTCCTAAGAGGAAGAAAACCAAATGATTTCTGCATTTTCACATTATGCTTTGAAGTGAGAGACTAACCTGTGGAACTTTGTTCTGTTTCCCGTATGCTCCGGTACTGAAGAAAGTCCAGCAGTGAGGAGATCTGTCATTTCCAAGTTTTGCAGAGTTATCTCCCATCCAAGACAATGATTCAACTCCTTTCACAAACGCCCCTTCAAAGTTCACTGTGGGAAGAGGATCATCAAAAGCTGCTAATAGCGCCCATATGGAACTCAGATCCAGTTTCTAGAACACAGAATAGGATTGCATCAGTAGAGGTCATAGAGTTCAGAAAGATGGTCTACAATGCTAGATTATATCTACCTTCATCTGTTTGGCAACTAAGGGCAATCCTGATGCAGATAGCAAGCGATTCGCACATTTACCTGAACATAAAGTGATACGTTTCATATGGAAAGAAGATATAACAAAGCATTTGAAGCTAGCAAGAGAGAACCTGAGACGCTTTCTTACCATTATGAGCAATGACAACTACATCAAACTGACCACGAGGTGTCCCATTTTCACTTAAGTGCCACATCCCATTCAATGCTTCCACCTTACTAATCCAACAAGGCCTTACCAAATTCACCATTTTACTCTACAACAAACCAACCAGTCTTAGTTACTTCAGCTTAGGCCAGCTCATAAAACTCTTCAGAAAAGGACTCAAATTTTTGCAACACAAAGATAATATATCACACCTCTAATAACAATGAATCAGCGAGAGATTGCATGCCATTAACAGCAATATATCTCGGAGGTGACGATAGAGGAAACTGAGAGAAACTCCCTCCAACTTCAAGCTCTCCCACAACACCTTTCCACTCTCGAACTAGCCCTTTCTCTAACCACTCATCAACATATTGTACAAACCGAGAATCATTCGCAGTAAAGAACTGAGCAGCGTGGTCGAAAATCAG
>OVAP01000002.1:0-68979 GCA_900406295.1 Aurinia saxatilis | reverse complement strand
GAGAATCGACCTTCTAGAAGTTCCATACTTGGAGGATTTCCTCCGTTTCTGAAAATTAGGGTTTCTACTACTCGGATTTGATTTCTCAGTGTTTTTGTTGGAATCGCAGGTTGTTAGGGTTTTTCTGGTGGTGGAGAGATTAGGGTTTCTGGGTTTAGCTAGGGTTTTGAGTTTGAGAGGTTGAAGAAATGAAGAAGAAAGAGGGATTAAAGAAGTAGTGGCCATTGTTGAGTTTTGGAGGGAGACAAAAAGATAAATGGTTTAGTGATACATTCTGTTATCTTTTACAAAATTTCGCAACCTACACTTACTGTTTTACCCTATCTGTATTATAAAATCTTGCAAGTTGGTCAAATGAAGATAATCTGTAACAAACAAATATTTTGTTTCTTCAAGCAATTCAAGTAAATGGTTTTCTCAAAATTCTTACAAATGCTAATTAATTTTCCGTACAATTTTGAATTTTTAACAAGAGTTTAGAGATACAACCAATCTGTACCAAAACTTATCAAGGATGGCATGCTCAACTTCACAAACCATACATGGATTAGCGACGTACAATGGCTTGCTCGGAACTTTCATTTACTTTGAATTCCAAGGGATATGAATACAGTTGTTCATGTTGTTGCTCGACAACAAATAAATATGAATATGTTCTCTTTATTGTCGTGGTTTATATTGGTTATTGTGTAACATGAATATTTCACCCAAACTTAATAAAAATTCAAATGTTAAAAAAACAAGAGTTTAGAGATACACAAACAAGTGAAAGGTATTAATTATAACCACATTAGTAAAGATTAATAAAAATTTAATATCATTTTCTAGCGTATTTTGATTTTTTTTAATAAATGGGATAGATTCCGAGCTGAAACTCGAACTTTTTTAAAAAAAAACTCGAACTTTAAAAGCATTTTGTACGTAAGATATGTCATGAAAATTAATTAAGAGAAGGAACGGAAAAAATTGTAAAAGAAAATTGTCAAAAAATAATATTGTAAACTTTAATCCGCATGGTTTAGAAATGATTTTGTTCGTAATTCCAATATTGTTTGAAAAATGTATGATGATTTCGACCAAAAAGGTAAAAAATATTTATTAGCAAGCCCCTAAAGAATTAAAACTGGAAACTTGTTTTTAAAATTAGAATTAAAAAATAAAAATATTTTATGTATGTTGACACAAGTAAAATTTAAAGAAAACAGAAAGCAAGAGGGAAAAAATGGAAACAATTTTAAACAACTGTAAAGTTTTTTTTGTCAACAACAGCTGTATAGTTCTGTCAATGAGGATTCGGAAACAATTTCTTTTTACATTTCATTTAGAATTTTTTTTTAACAAATTGGCAAAAAAGAATACAAGAAATAGCATATTTGCAATCCAAAGAAAGTAAATATAATTCGGGAATGTAAAATCAAAGTTTAGTAATTTACAATTATAGTAAAAAAAATCGACAGCATATATTGAGACATGTCAAAATGAAAAATCAAATTTCAAAATGTGTCAGACTCTAGTGATACTCGTAAATTGTAGAATTTGTGTGTGGTAGAGGCTGGTTTAGCAAGGGTTTGAAATTAAGAGGTCATAAAATGGAAAAAAATGTGAATTCTTTTTTACTGAGATTATATGTTATATTTTTTATTAAAAAATTCGTCCAACTTTGATGTTTTATCTCCTTCTTTTAAAACCAAATTATTTGGTTACTTAAATCATTTGAAAATGTGAATATATTAGCTGTTTATTATTATTTATTTCATATATTAGTTGTTTTATTATTATCATTTCCATACCATTCTAACACCAAAAGAATTTAAATTTTGTAAAACTGGTAATTGCTCTAAACATACTAACACAGTAAAATATTTTTGGTAAAAGAAATATGGTTTTATAATCTATATTATATGGAAGATTCGTCAATGCTAAAAAAGAAAAGAAAATTATGGTGGTCAACTTCGACGTACTATATATACAGCCTCTTACTCTAAGATTTATAAGACTACAAAATATACAATATTACATTCTGAAAAGTGTTTATAGTTGATACTAAGAGCAAAAAAAATGTGTATCACAAAAACTTCGATGACTTTTATTCTCTTGATAATATTGGTAGCTTCTTCGTTGTCCGATTACAGTGTGTTGGCCGATTCAGGTATATATTTTTCTTTCGTATGTTGTTAATTTACAAAACAATTTTTTATCACTTTGAAAACTATATACAAATGTGTGTTACATATATACTACATATGTATACGATTATGAAATTGATATGGGGTGACTTTGTGAATATTGCAGCAAACGCACATTTTAAAGAAACAGTTTGCGGAGAACCATGTGGTCCACAATTAAATCCCCAACAATGCTACCAGGCTTGTGTGAATCCACCACCAGGATTCCGAAGATACACCTTCGGTGATTGTTTTGCTGATAGCAAGCATGTAGTTCGTTGTTGTTGCTTCATTTGATGATCTTTGTCTTTTGCATTGATATATGTTTCTTGCAATAATATACTTATTTGTGAAATATGGAATAACAACTGTTATACCAATTTATCTTGGTTAAACAAAATCTGGTTTCTGCGATTTTTAGTACTAAATTTAGAATGACCAAATATATAAAAACAAACTTCTCCAATATCCGATCTCAAATTAATACATAATTAAGTATTTAAACAAAAAAATAATTCTCAAGTCCCCTAAACATATGATATCTGGATTAGTGTGTTCTGATGAGAATAGATGTATTTCGAAGAATATTTGCATCTCATATCAATCAAAAGTTAAAAGAAAAATGAGGCATTTGCGTAAATTATCTAGACATCCAAGTTGATTGCAATAGACAGATAGACATCCAAGTTGGAAGCGGGCCTGCTGGTTTCTGCATTAACATATTATCAAATATGTTGTATTTCTGTCAAAAATGGATACTCCATGCATTTACTTTTAAATTCTGGTTGTGATACATTTCTAAATTCTAGTGCATTTCTAGATATTGTATATTCTATTCCATATTTTACATTTTATGTAACCATATTATGTAATTTTGACAAAAAAGGAGCAAAATATATTGTGTAAACTTTTGGCCTTTTGGGTGTAACTGGTAAGGGGCTAAGGACTTTAGAAAGTTTTTACACCCATATAAAGATTGTTTCCTTAAAAAACATAAACAACTTTTTGTTTCTTTTTTTGTGTTTAAAGAATCCAAAAAAATCGGAGCTCTAATATTAAAATTTACAGCTATAACTAATTGTGCTCTTTATAAAAATGGAAATATTATTTATAGAAAATAGAATCATGTTGTGATATTATTTCCCTCCTCTGTGATATTTTATTCTCACTTTTTATTCCACTCGTGATACACTCTTCCAGTTTTAAAGCCTATATATTTCCTAACACATATAGCCTTTTACTTTAAATTCTACAAAAGTAACAAAACATATTATATATTCAAGAGAGTTTATTTTGATACTAAGCAAAACAACATGTATATCACAAAGACTTCGATGACTTTGTTTCTTTTAATAGTATTGGCAGTTTCTTCGTTGTCCGATTGCAACGCTTCTTCCAATCCAGGTATATGTGTTTTTCTTTTATGTGTTGTTAAATTATGCTAAGGTTTTTACCATTTTACATATAAAGATACGATCGATTATGATTTTATGGACATGCAGCACCAGCGGGGACACCAAAATTCAAAGAACGGGTTTGCGATCTATTGTGTGAGGCAGGGATTGGACCACAGGAATGTTATGACAATTGTGTGCATCCACCTCCAGGAAATGGATCCATCGAGTATAAGCATGGTGAATGTGTGTACCCTCCTCGAGTTTCCGAACCTACTTGTTGTTGCTTCAAGTGATCATATATACAAAAACTATCTTGTCTTTGTAATGATCTATTATTTTAAAAATATTTAGAACTCATCGCAGTTCATCTATTATATTACAAAATTATGATGATAAAATGATATGAATTTTATTTGTTACAGTCATGGAGTTTGATGATTATATATAATACTGAAACCCCATATATGATAATTTGGAGAACTAGAATATATATATATATATATATTATAAGATTTGATTATTATTTTTTACTGAAAAGATAATTTATTAAGAGACAATTTCAAGTTCTACAACAGAGTATACAATATGTTGAAGCAAAAATTAAGCTCTAAAACATAGCAAAACATGCACAAACAAAAAAATATGATCAATGACATTAAGCTTACGGTCAATAAAGAGAGACACATGTTTAGGGTATTCTCAAATGCTATCAAATAGCTAACAGGTTGGAGATCCAACAACACTCTCAAGATATCATATATAAGTTTCCCTAAAGCTTATATCTTTGCCTTGTCAAGTCTCCTGCATTAGTATATTTGGATAAACAAAAAACATCGACCATATCCACCTAAGGATCAATGAACCAACAACAAAAGAGACTAAAAGACTCTAAAGATTAAGAGGGAAAAATAGAGAAGCTCATATTTCATGATCTAAAATATTTAGGCTAATTTATATAAATGGGCTCAAAAGTAGAGTATTTACTCAAAAGAAATTTTGTTCGGCTTAATATTTTTTAGTGTTTTATATGGGTTGACAAAAAAATAAAAAATTATCTTATCTTTTTTTTTTCAAGGTGGTCAATTATCTTATTGGAAAAAAATTATCTGGGTCAATTATCTTATTGGGTAATGGTCAATATTTTTTTTACATATAAATTCAACTAATAATAAAATTTCATCAGGGTCAATTGACCCTTATAATTATAAACTGCCTCCGTCCCTGAATATCGACTAATCATAAATATACCATCTAAAAATAAAAAATAACATCAAAAAGAATAAAATAAAATCATATAAATTTAAACTTATATATATTGAAGCTTGTACAACATCGTATCATTCAAAACAGAAACCAATCTCTAAAACACTATATATATTAGAAAATAGGGAATACATGATATTTACAATTTTATTTCATTTTCTTCATAAATTATAATGTTGTAGTAAAAACTAAAAAAAAACAAGGAAGATGATTTGTTGCAATGAAATATATTGATGAATAGATTATATCTACTTTTGCAGAATTGGTACTCCTCATCCGGCCATACTAGCACGGTATAATATATCTTTTATTATATGTAGAAGATCTAGGAACGGTAAGAAATATAAAAATCTTAAATTTTCCTTATCATTCACAAGAGCAAAAAATCTAATGTGTTGTATAAATAGAGCTTCAAGGTTGTATCTAAAGAAATCAGAAAACATATATACTTGATACTAAGAACAGGTATCACAAAGACTTCCACTTCGATAACTTTATATTTCTTAATAACATTGGTAGCAGTGACGGAACCACTCATTCTATTGGGTGGTCATGTGACCACTCATTTAGAAAAAATGATGTTTTATCTTTGATAACTTTTATTTTGACCACATAACAAAACTAAAATTGACCACCTTTAAAAAAGAAATTGACAAAGTCCGTTCTCTTTGTTGTTTTCTTTGCGCTCACGAGGTAATAATACTAACAATAATTGGGCTCGTATCAAATTATAATTCTCTTTGGCTCNAATTGGGCTCGTATCAAATTATAATTCTCTTTGGCTCAAGAGAGACAAAATTCTACTTATCTCAGTTATTCTTTTCATTTTGAAATGAACATTTCTTATTTTAAATATATTTTCTGTAACTCAAGATTATATAACAAAATTACATAGCATGAATTCATAGAAAGTAGAACAATATACATGTTTGATTCATTAGTATTCTCTTTAATTTTGTTTTATAGTTTATAATAAATTAATTTAATTTGAATCTTTTGATTCATCAGATAAATTAATATAACGATTTTATAGAAAGAAAACTCGATTAACAGAGGAAGTAAATTTAGATGATCACCCGTATAATTTTATAAAAGAAAATAAATATTAAAATATTATTCTACTCAAAGAGGCACGGTCAGATGTGATAAATAGTTTCAAGCCATGAGTAAAGATAGAATGTATTTGTAGAATTTTTTGGGCAATTTACAGACAAGATAAAAAAAATTGACCACGGTTAAAAAAAAAATCTGGCTCCTGATTGATAGCTTCTTCATTGTCCGATTACAACAGCATGGCCGCTCCAGGTATATGTTTGTTAATTTATAATTAGTTAAGTTTCATTTTTTGGAAACCAAGGAGTTATCTAACGCATATAAATCTATATATTACTATACAATTATTATGGTTATGAAGAGATCAAGTTAGCACCAGGGACAGTTTCTTGTGATGAGAAAACGTGCAATCAACCGAATGGAGCTCGTGTATGTCAGATTGATTGTGTGAACAGAGGGTTTGTGCTCGGTCAATGTGCTCCTCGTCAACAAGGCGTCCCACCCATCCGTTGTTGTTGCCTCAAATGAACCGATATCGATTTTGTGTTTCACATTATAATCTAATATTATATAATCTTTCCACATGATATTTCTCTTTGTTTCTTTGCCACAAATCATACATGCAATTGAGAAAAGGGATTTCTTATCCGCAAGTATGAATATATAAAAGTTATTTATCAGAAAAAAGGGTACGAATATAAGTACGTATTACCATCGTTATTCGCCAGTCGATTTGCTTCCTAGCTAGCGCTAGTATACTATTATGCGAGTTTTGTAGTGATATTTGACTAGAGTGATGAGATTTTTGACACAATAATGCAACAAAAAATATAAAACTATATATACACTAGTAAAGTGATTAAGTATATATACTAGTATATTCATTTTCTCTGTTATATGATCAAGAAATGATAAATTCAATTTTTTAGATGTTAATAAATCAAGACGAGTGAAAACTAAAATCATGTAAGTTTTGGAATAATATTTGGACGAAAATGATGAAATTATTAACACGATGCAATGCAAGGACAAGTTTCATATATTTTCAACTTCTTATGTGACAAAAAAAAAACACATGAACTAATAAAGTGATAATAAATAGTGACACATACAAAGCAATGCAGACTGATACATTCCACCACATGGACTCCAGCGTATTCAAGACGGGTTGTTGCATGGCCGGAGAACATACAAAATCAAATTATCTTATTTTGCAGTATGATAATTGTTTTGATTTAATAGATCCTAATCAAGACAAACGAATTTAAAAACCATGCAGTAATTAGAAAAACCTGATGAATAAGTACTCTTTTAAAAACTAGTCCATGTTGGAATAGGAATGATTGTACAAATTCCTCATATGTTAAAGAAGACAAAAAAATATTTAAATAAAATATATTCCCATTAGAAAAAGGACTTCAAATATTCAAATTATAATATTGTTCCCGGTGTATAAATTAAAGAAGATACACACAAGCAGAAAGAGAAAAAGCAAAAAAAATCGAGAATTATGGGTTTGAGAAAAGCATCTTTGTTCCTATACTTTCTAATTTCTCTCCACTTTCTTCATCACGCCATCTCAACAGATCCGAACCAAGCGATCGAATCGAAGCAGCCTAACGGTGACGCATTCGCCGGTAAAGTAACGGAACTAGAAGTCGTTGTCAAGAAAGGCGGTGTAGGAGGAGGGGGCGGAGGCAGAGGAGGAGGCGGTTTTGGCGGTGGAGGACGCGGTTTTGGCGGAGGAGGACGTGGTTTCGGCGGAGGAGGACGTTCTCGAGGTGGAGGAGGAGGTGAAGATGCAGGGAGGTCTGTGGGAGGAGGAGTACGTCCGATTCCGGTGGTTGGTGGTGGATCGCACGGTGGTCGTCGTTCGAGTGGCAGCCGGGAAAGTGCTAATGGTTTGTTAGGTTTAGTCGGTTTGGGTTTGGTTTTGGCTTTTTAGGTTGGTTTTTTCTTATTTGATTTACCGGTTTAGGTTAATTGTTTGGTACCGGGTTTGCTTTCTACTGGTTTGCTGTTTTGGATATGTATCAAATTCGAAAGTCTGTTAGCACTTAAGGATAGTTTAGGACGAAGTAATCTTAGCTTTATGAGTGGATATTTCGGTGAATAATCTTAGCTTTATGAGTGGATATTTCGGTGAATAATCTTAGCTTTATGAGTGGATATTTCGGTGAATAATCTTTTAGCTTTATTAACTGTTAATTCAAGAACATTCAAATATGCAAATTCCAAACAAACATTAAAAGAAAAATGGTTTACAAGACGGGTTACAACTTACATTGTAAACCAAATATACCGGAAATAACCGAAAAATAAAGAGTCTTTTGTTTTTATTTTTAAGTTTCTCCGTTAAGATCAAAGTTTGTAACACATGAGACATGATCAAATTTCAAGACGGGTTACAACTTACGTTGTAAACCAAATATACCGGAAATAACCGTAAAATAAAGTGTCTTTTGTTTTTATTTTAAATTTTCTCTGTTAAGATCAAAGTTAGTAACACATGCGACATTGCGACATGACCAATGAATCATCATGAATTTTCAAGCCTCACAAGCTTCTTCCGAGGACTCGTTAACCGGTTTTACTCTAGATTTAACGGATCTGGCACGAGGGTCATCGTTCGCGGCATTAATGTTCTTATCCTGTGGATAGTCATTGTTCTGAACTGTTCCATTGCTGTGTCGAATTTGGTTAGAGGGCTTATCCTTGCATTGATGTATCTTTTCTACATGATCCTTCCTCTGGTTTCTTTGCCACAAAATCATAAATACAATAAAAATATATTTGTTAATAGCAAGTCCGAATTAATTACCATCAATATTCACCAGTCGGTTTGCTTCAGAACATACTATTATAGTACTATGGCACGTTTTGTAGTTGACTAAATTATATTACTGAGTACTGACACTATGCATTGACAAGTTTTGTAATAATAACTCCTCTTACAAAAATACATAAACTATAGTATATACTAGTTTGATCGGTTTGGTTTTGGTGGTTTTTTAGAATTTTCCTTGTTTTATTTACTGATTTTGGTTTATTGGTTTTGTTTTCTCTTTGGAGTCAAAAGTTTGTTGGGTGAGGTCTTGGCTTAATTTGGATTTGATTTTAGGTTTGAATTTGATTAACTAATTCCACAACATTCTAAAATTGTCAAACAGTTTTTCTTAATGTTAGAGGATAATCTTAGGTTTGATTAACTAAAATTCAACAACATTCAAATATACAAATTCAAACAGTACAAGTTCTTCATCAATCAACATAAAAAGGTTTTTCAAGACGGGGGTTACATTGTGAACCAAACATATACCGGAAATAACCGAGAAAACAAAGAGTCTTTGTTTTGATTTTTTTTTAAATTTTCTCCGGTAAGATCAAAGTTAGTAACACATGACCAACAAAGCATCACCTTTTCAAGCCTCACAAGCTTCTTCTGCAGACTCGGTTACCGGTTTCAGTGCAGATTTAGCCTTGCCACCAGATCTGGCATGAGGACTGTCATGTGCGGCATTGGTGTCTTTATTCTGAACTGTTCCGGTGCTGTGTCTGTTTCGGTTAGAGGCTGTTTTCAGAGTCTCTTCACGGGAAGATGAGCTGATTGCGTCGCTGAAGCTTTTTCTTCGAGAAAGGTTGAGTTTTGGTGACTTGGGACGTGTCAAAGGGAGCTATAAAGAAACAGAACGTAAATCATTTTGTCACAAGAACAACGCAGATCTCTAAACACAAACAGTTTTGGTTCATACCTTCTTGAGCTCAGGTTTTGCGGGAGGCGCCTCGTAGTAGAAGTTAGGGACGGGTTTAGCCTTGAACTTGAGATTCTTTCTAAGTTGTTTCAAGGCTGCTTCTTGTTCTTCCTGCAAAAACATTGTCATCAATGAGGTTTAAATCCGAAAAGACTGTATCTACCAGAAAATGTGTATACTTTTACCTTTTGCCTTTGTTCAAGCTCTTTCCTTTCGGCTTCAAGTTGCTTGTTCTTCTCTTCGAGTCTTTGGTAATACTAAATCCAACAAACGACAGAAAGAAGAATCAATCAATAAACAGAACACGAGTGAATTGTGTATGATATCATGGAAATTCTGTTTCTAATCAACTTCTCCAAACTTGCCTCCTTGCGTTTCTCAGCACGCTGACTACTCCTAAACGTTGGAGCAGTTCCATGAGTCAGTCCAGATTTACCCATCCTCATTGATGGTGTCGCACTGTGAGTAAATACATCGTTAAGGAACATTGTCGTATTTGTTAAGTATCAAGCATATTCATACATAAGCTTCAAAAATCAAATTATTAGAGGCAGAAAAAAAAGGTACCAAGAAGCAATGGAGCAATTATCATCATCATCAATGTGCTTCTTGTTCTCGGGTTGCAATGGTTTCCTCACCGCAAGAACAGGAGTATCCTGATGCAGGAAAAAGCCATATACAAACGGTTCAGAATCGCCTTCAAGGCATCAACATTATATACCCCAATTCACAAAACCAACATTTTTGGAATTAGTCTTTACCTTTGAGACCTTAGCAATTCCATTACGAGCACCAGGCGAATTCTGAGCTCCAATTGTGTCAACAGTTTCAACTTTTGGTGCATTCTCAGAAAGAGAATCCTCCTGAGTACATTCCTTGACTTCAAATTCCTCCTCAGATTCACCCGCAGCTATCTTAGGAGAAACATGAACTCTACCGTTTAAAACGTCAGCGTTTCGGTCCATAAGCACCTCAACAGCCTCTCTTCCCATTCCACTGCATATATCATCCACCATATCAAAAGTTAAAGAGGATCTCTACCACACAGATTCTCAATTCAATTACTACCAAACAATTGGATTCAATTTCTCTCTACCCTACAAAGAAGACAAAATAATGCAACTTTATATACATCTGAAATGTCAAATTTACATTGTAAGGATTTGTTTAAAGTCGGAACATTCTCGAATCTGAAAGGGTAGGGTACGGAAACTGTAGAGAAAGAGTCAAGAGAAGACAAAATCAAAAAAGTGAAAAACCCAACACGCAATGAAACAACCTAAGATGAAGAAAAGGTCAAAATTTTCAAAACCCAGATGGGAAATGAGAGAAAAGATCGAAGATTTATGAAGCAATTTTACAGATTTTGGGAGGTTACCTAAAAACAGAGAACAAGAGATTGAAACATACAAGGTAGTCTTGTAGGAAGGGGGATTCTTGTGCACCACCACCTTCTGTGTCTCCTCTCTCTCCGATGGCCCGTGAGAATTTTTTGCAGACAAAATTGAAATGAATGTCTTTATCCAAAACAAAAGCTGTCTCCTTTCTCTCTCTCTCTCTCAAGAAGAAGAATTTTTCTTTTTTTTTCTTTTTTGTTGAGCGGTGACTATTTTGGAATTGGGTTAGATTTGTTGAGCTGTTTGGTTATTTATCGGGAGACTTCTCAAAAATAATATATTTTATTTTTAATAATAATAAATCTTTCTTTTTGGTTTTCAAGTCGTTCACATGATTATTTTGGATTTTCTTGGCGCTTTACCATTTTAAAAATCAAGACTTTGAAACTCTAGCTGAGATAAATTGGCTTCATTCACTAGCTTATACAATATACTATGCACATTGGTAATTCTAGCTAGCCTTCTAGGAAAACGAGAAATAGCCTTGGACTAAACTTACTATATTTAGTTTTGTATTTTTGTAAATTGAAATTCATTTTCAGCATCTTAAAACTGTAAGAAAAATGGGATGAAAACTAGTTGCCTAGATGTGTTTAGTTAATAATAACATTTAGAAAATAACATCACTCTTAGGTTGTTACCAAATGATTTTGAGGTGAATCCATAACCAAACACAATACAAACTGGAAAGAAAAAAACAATAAGCAAAAGAAAAAAAAATTATGACTAATCATGCTTTTGTAACTTAGAAGGAAATTCAAAGTTATCAATAACCATTGTGCCCTTAAAGTCACAATACCCTTAAAGTCACAAGAGGAATACCAATGTAGCTCATAATAACAACAATAAATACCAATGTGACGTTATAACTCACTCAATAATAACTACCTCTCGGCCAACGTGACACTAAATGTTTTTGAATCTCTTCATCCTTTAATGGGTTTTTCTCATCTATAATTCACATATTATAAAACAACAAAAAAGCTTTAAAAATGCTTGTTGCCTTTTTGAGTTCAACCCTCGAGAGTAAGTTTTACTTTCCCACGCAAGTCTATTTAAATTTTGCAGCTTTTTCCAAAGTATTGCTTTTTGAATTTGGTATATTCGTATGGCTTATGAATTCATAGTTCTCTTTCACTATTGGTATGTCTATACTCTATACTTCAGTATACACAATACATTCGTTACAAAAACATGCAAATGGTCTTATAAAATAATTTATGGTTTAATATAGTTTTGAATTATCATTTTTAATATATCTTTCCACCAACCAACAGATGTTTCTAACAACAATTTCAAATTTGAAAATCTTAAAAGATTTTGCACCGTTGATTAAATTGCAGCATTCCATTATATAATATTCGTTTTACCCCTTTTTCATAGTTTATAGTCAAACACTCAAACGTCTAAATGACACACTTTTTTTTGCAAACAAATAACAAACTTACAAAAACTACCATGCCAAATGCCAAGAACTTCAGTGACCAAAGAGTCTTAAAATAAAATAAATAAACGCAAAAAAACGTATAATATAATTGCAAGAAACGTCCAATTTCGACCGAATACAAAAACTTGTAAAATTATTTGAAAAAAGACAATGGTTCTTCGTTTGAATATCAAAGGACCCACGTTGCATTTTGGAATAACGCAGGACCCACGTCGCAAACTCAAAAACTCAGCAACAACAAAAAAAATCTTTATTCCTCTTTGGCGGCAAAATTCTTACTATGATAACCAAAGAAAAATAACAAAAGGCAAATCGGTCGGTTGGTCCATTAAATATGGTCCCGAATCAGATTATTGCCTTTCAAAATTCTCCTTTAACGACTATAAGAATATATCATACGGACTCATATTCAACATGGATACTATATAAAACACATAGAGAATAAACTCATAGTGTATCTTTAATTGTGCAATTAAAACTATAGTTCGTGGAAAAAGAGAGCTCAGGCCCATTTAAGTTGTACATATTTAAGGCCCATTTTGTTTTGTAAAGACGCATCGCTAGTTACCTCACAAATTTCGAGGGTAGTTTCGTAATTTACAAACACTCGAAACGAGATAAACCAATCCGTCTTTCGCTCTTACTCGGTCAAACAAACCACTCTTGAACAAACACGTGTAACGTTATTGTTGGCTCTGTGATAGTCACGTCGAGTGCTATATAAATGCCCCGTAACGGTTTTCTAATTCCCCCTGAGTAACAAACCGATCATATCCGAAAAAGCGATCAGAGAAAATTTCCCGCTAGCGAGAGAGAGAAGAAAGTCTTCGAGAAGTTACGCAGATACTGAAGTGTGATCGAGATGGCGATGGAAGTTGCAACACCTGCTCCGGCGCCGCTCACTGCACCGGAGAGAAACATCGTTCTCACGCCGGCTACGACTGCTATTGCTGAGACTCACAAGAAGAACAGGATCCAAGTCTCTAACACCAAGAAGCCTTTGTTCTTCTATGTCAATCTCGCTAAGGTACGTTGATTTCTTGATCGGAATGATCGCTTCTCTCGCCGGATCTTAGATTAGGATTCGTTTCTCTGAAATTGATCGATCTGGTATAGTGTAGCGTGAGATCCGGTTGTAGCACATCGTCTTTAGTATTCGTTTATCATGGATTGATTGATTTGGTTTACTGGAGCGTGAGATCCGCTTGATTTAAGATTGTGGAATATCGTATTGGTATCTAGAAATGAAGATTAGTGTTCGTATGGAATTGGAGTTTGTTTACCAGATTTGATTCTTGACTATAATTAGCAAATGATTGAGGATCGATCTTTATCTTGTTGATGTAAAACACATGATCTGCTATTTCTGTCCACGACGTGTTTGATTGTTTTACTAAGAGAGTAATTGCGAAATTTTGTTAATCTATCTTGTGTGATTGCATTGTGTTTTGATTTTGCGTTGTTTGATGCAGAGGTACATTCAGCAACACAATGAGGTTGAGCTCTCTGCACTTGGAATGGGTATAGATCTTTCACCATTACTTAATCTCTTTTCATGATTAGTGGTTCTTTCCTCTTTGCGTGTTTATATAGCTGTAATCTTCTGTGTATAGCAATCACTACTGTGGTAACAATCTCTGAGATCTTGAAGAATAATGGATTGGCAACAGAGAAGAGTAAGTGTCAAAGCTCTCTTCTTATCTTTCCTTATTCAAAACCTTTGAAATTCGAGAATCTGGTTCATTTTTTTCTGTGTTACCAAATTAACAGAGGTGTTGACATCTACTGTGGGAATGAAAGATGAGAGCAAAGGCAGGATGGTTCAGAAGGCAAAGGCAAGTTTATCATCTCTCTCTGACATTTTCTTATGAACACCGTGACTTCTTGTTTACATTTTCTTACTCTCAAACGTTTTGGGTTTGTAATTGTTGCAGATTGAGATTGTGCTGGGCAAGTCAGACAAGTTTGACTCTTTGGTGCCACCAGTGACCAACGGCAAAACTCCGGAGGAGGAAGCTAATGCAGAGACGGAGGCTGAAGCTGCTGCTGCTGCGGTTGCGACTGCGGAAGTAAAAGAAGACTCTGCAGCCACCAAGGCCTAAGTGTGATCATCTGGTCAAGTAACACCACAGGAGAAAGAACGATATTTCTTTTTTACGTATGTTTTGTTGTTTTCTGTTTCGTTTGTGTGACATATCGAACATAATACGCTAGATATGATAGTAGTTGTTTGTTTTAGGCGAAAATAACTCTAGTATTCTCCATTTTTTGCTTCCATTTAGGCTCTTGAATGACATTTATGTGATTTTTTTACTCTAATTCTCTCTCAAAATGGCAGTGATTATTGTCTTCAACATCTTCAAAACAAAAAGTAGAGGTAGAACGAACTCTTCTTAAGAACACATTGTGTGCCGACTTGTTTCGTGGCAAGCAGTCATACAGATGGCAACAATATAAATTAGTTAAAAAGGAAAAATTATTAATCATAAATGAAGTCATGATGATATTATAATTGTCCAAATCAGTGCCAAAATGTTATTATTGCAAGTTACAGTTGTGAAGCCAATTACGTATACAAAAAATGAAAAATGAATATAGTTCGATATAGAGGGCCTTAAAAGAGCGAGAAGGCCCATACAATTTGATTTTTGCGGCCTAATAGTTGTGTGGTTCGGTTCACAGAGTACTACTGTATGGTGAAAACTTGAAGCGAATATAATTATGGGGCTTAAAGTGTAATAAATAAAAGTTCAGTAGTTCTCGATCTCAACTTTAAGATAATTTCACCCGCCTCCATCCTCGCCGGAATCTCTCTTTCTTTCTCCGCTATTACGTACCTCATCGAAGCGGACTCTCGATTCTCTCTCTAATAGCGTCGAAGCTTCAATCGATACACCATGTAAGTACACTGTCTTACTTTCAAGCTTTTTTCTGCTATATTATCTCGCTATTTCATTGGTAATTCTAGGGTTTCTCACTGGGTTCATGTGTTCGTTGTAGTACTTTAGGGTTTAGATTAGTATGGCCATGAAATTGGGTTAGATTCCGATTACTCCAGTCGAATTTCCAAGTCTCCGTTTCACGTAGTGTTGTAGATATACTTTTGTAGCTACAACTAGCCTACTTTTCTCCTCTAGAGTAATCTTATGGCAGTTTAGGGACTTGCAATTGGAGCTTACTGTGATTCTTTCGTCAACCGAGAATAGAATTCTCACCTTTTCTATGAGATAGCTGTTAGATGAGCTAGACTTAGGTGTTTGTATGTGTATACCGGGACTAATGTGCGTGTCTGGACTCTGTTTTTTTTGTTATTGTCAGCGTTATAGCCATGGCAGAAGCTGATGATCAGCAGAATTTTGTTGCACATAATGGGGATCAGGTTCTAGATCAAGGGTTAGATGAGGTGCATAATGGGTTAGAGTACCAGATCCATGATGAGACTCTTGGTCACCAACCATACCAGGTTGATGATCCGATTATGGAACCTCAGCAGTACAACATTGACGATCATACTCTCGAAAATCAGCAGTATGGGGTTGAAGACCATACTCTCGAAACTCAGCAGTACGGGGTTCAGGATCAGACTCTCGAACCTCAGCAGTATGGTGTTCAAGATTCCACTCTTGAAACTCAGGATTACGGGGTTCAAGATCATTTGGAGTACCAAGCATATCAGGTACAAGACCAGGGTAACACTGAAGTCCAAGATGAGACGCAAGGCGATCTACAATATCAGCCACAAGATCAGGAGCAGTATCAGTTGCAAGAACAGGCTCATGACCAGGCACAGTATCAGGTAGAAGGTGACTTAGGTGATGCACAAGATCACAATGGTGATGAAGTGCAAGACCAAGTAGCAGGTGAGGAAGGAGATCCTGAGAATGTTGATTCTACACAGAAATCAGAGACTACAGAAGATGCAACAGTTGGAGGGGAGGAGAAGAGGTGGCCGGGATGGCCCGGAGAGACGGTGTTCCGCATGCTGGTTCCTGCACAGAAAGTGGGTAGCATCATTGGTCGCAAAGGTGATGTCATAAAGAAAATAGTTGAGGAGACAAGGGCGCGAATAAAGATCCTCGATGGTCCTCCAGGCACAACCGAAAGAGCTGTAAGTCTCTAAATCTTCTTTACCTTGGCCTTATTTATGTTATAGAAGTGAAACTATTAGTCATATAATGCACTAATCAATGATATAATCTTAATAATAAGACCACTAATATAGTTGAAAGTATACAATTTTCCGCTGTATAATTCACTCTGAAGTTTTGAGGCTCTAGCTTCTGTTGAAAAATGTTTAAAAGCCATGAACGTCTAGGTGACAACCCTTGAGCATACTTTCCCTTGATTTAAATAAACTGTAAGCAAACAGATAGGAGACTGCACACCTCCTAACTCAAAGAAGTTATGTACAAAGTCATGGCAGAAAAGTGTTTTAGTTTGGCTGAGTGATAAGATTCTGAGCTGCTATAAAGTGTGTAAGAATGTAGTGCACCAAGCGAAACGACCTTAGTAAATAATTTAACAAGCAGGCCTGCTTATCATTTCCTTCCAGTGAAAGGAAGAAGATAATGGAGGAAGTTGATAAGATGTGAGTAGGGTTCCCTTTATTGCTGTGACCACCATGACTCTGTGCAGGTTTCATCTTGCAAGTTTTATTGCAACATTGGTAAGGTATCAAATATGAAGAACCAAAGCCAGATGGCAAGGATTCAGCCTTGAGCACTACAAAGTGCTGATAAGTTTATAGTCAGGATTCTTCTTGTCTAAACCTCAGTGCCATGAAGCAGCTTTCTTTCTGGTAACTTCAGTACCTGGATGATTGATGTCTTGCTGCAGACTTTCTGCAGCATGCAAGAACCTGCTTAACCGGATGTAACAATATGTGGACGATGAGATTATGGTTTAGGCAACAATTAAGTAAAGAGAAATTTTAAGATTGCATGAAAAAGGTTCTATGAAGAGCTTCTCTAAGTCTAGGAGATTGGTAATAGCTGCTATGGCATCTTAAAGGCGATAACCTAATTACCATGTGTGAACACTTTAAATGAAGATCATAACGGGAATGTAACATCTAACTGGTGAAAGTGCATATGAGTCTGTACTTCTGTGGAATTCTATTTACGCTTTTAGAAATATCACACCAACATGATTATTAATGTAGAGACTAATATAGTTGTTTGTGAAGTATTATAACTTGTTTGGTAATGTTGTCTGCTTGTTTCCTCCTCGTCGGCAGGTTATGGTTTCTGGAAAAGAAGAGCCGGAATCATCTCTACCTCCTTCTATGGATGGCCTTCTCAGAGTCCACATCCGGATAGTTGATGGTTTGGATGGTGAAGCTTCTCAGGCCCCTCCGCCTACGAAGGTTTCAACAAGATTACTAGTCCCCGCATCTCAGGCTGGAAGTTTGATTGGAAAACAAGGGGCAACAGTTAAAGCCATTCAAGAAGCATCTGGTTGTGTAGTTAGAGTTCTTGGATCAGGTCCCTTCTCTTCACATATTACATACTGAAATTATCTCTCAGCTTTGTGTTTTTAGTTTCAGTCACGCTATGGATATCCTTTGTTTTCTAACAACTAAGCTGATAGAGATAACATGAACCAATGCGATTTCTGATTTGGATCTCTCTATTGATTCACTACTTTTCCATTTCCTATTGGCTTCTTCGTTTGATATGGTTTTCATTTATTCCTTATTCATTGATGGTGTTTGCTGAAATTTGTTATGTTAATTTTGTAGAGGATTTACCTGTCTTTGCTCTTCAAGACGATAGGGTTGTTGAAGTTGTCGGGGATCCAACAAGTGTTCATAAAGCCTTGGAGCTGATTGCATCACATCTCAGAAAGTTTTTGGTTGATCGTAGCATCATCCCATACTTTGAAAACCAGGTTAGCTTTCCATTCGGATCTTATAAAGTTTCTCAATTGCATGTATGAACTTTTTCTCTTTACTCTTCTTTTGAAACAGATGCAAAAGCCAACTCGCCAGATGGATCATATGCCGCCGCCACATCAGGCCTGGGGTGGTCCACCTCAAGGTCATGGTCCAAGCGGCGGAGGTCCTGGCTATGGTCACAACCCATCTCCGTACATGCAACCACCTCCTAGACATGATAATTACTATCCTCCTCCTGAGATGCGTCCACCTCCAATGGAGAAACAGCCTCATCAAGGTATATCTGCATATGGAATGGAGCCTCCTATGAATGTGCATGTATCAGCGGCCCCACCAATGCTCGCTCAGGTATTTCTTGAATTTCTTCAACATGTTGTAAAGTCGATTTTAATGCATCTCTGAGAGAAGTTAATTCTTCAATCTTGTGCTAGTATGTTAATATCTGACTGTTGGATATTTGTTTGTTTTTCCAGCACACGCAACAAATGCAGATTCCACTCTCTTATGCTGATGCCGTCATCGGGACATCTGGTTCAAACATAAGCTACACTCGACGTAATAGCGGAGCAACAGTAACCATTCAGGAAACCAGAGGAGTACCTGGTGAAATGACTGTTGAGGTTAGTGGAACTGGCTCACAAGTCCAAACCGCTATGCAGATCATCCAGGTACAAATATTCTCTCACACCAGATTTCTTAATCGTAGTTACCTTTAAAATTTTGCATCTCGAGACAGTATGTTATCTGTCTGAGAAGACAGGCTGGTCTTTTTTGATGATGAGTTCTTACCGTTGATTTTGTTTACAACAGAACTTCATGGCCGAAGCTGGAGCACCAGCACCAGCACAGCCTCAAGCTTTAGCACCAGAGCAGCAAGGCTATAACCCGTACCCAACACACGGCTCAGTCTATGCAGCAGCTCCAACAAACCCGCCTGGCGGATACGGAACGGATTATTCAACACATGGTTCGGGCTATGGTTACTGATCAAAGACTGTTTTAATTTGTTTAGAATGTTTTATTAGCTGCAAGCAAGAGTGAGAACGCTAGATGCTTAATCGAATATATGTTTTGTTATATCAGCGAGCGAGCACCCGGAAGCCATTATTATTCCTCTTCTAGTCGTTTTGAATCATGATGTTACTTTCTTCATTTATGTGTACCGTTTCAGTACTCTTTATTAATTTCAACCGGTAAAGCCATATTTGGTCAATTGTTTTCAAAGACCCACATTAATATCATCTAATTGGTTGAAAGAATTAGGTCCCAAGTTAATTCTTGGACTAGGAGATATTTGTCAATTTTTGTCAGTTGATAAATGCAGTTATCATTAGTATTGTCAATTTTTGTCAATTTTTGGCTTTCAGCTTTTCGTCTTCCTAGTAGGTGTATTAAAGAGATAGAAAGCATCTGCAATGCGTTCTATGGGATGGTCCAAACTTAAATCCTAGGAAGACTAAAGTTGCTTGGAAAGTAGTATGTACTCTTAAAGAGGAAGGTGGATTAGGAGTCAGAAACTTTAGAGAAGTAAATAAAGTCATGTGCATGAAATTAACTTGGAGGATTCTTTCTACAAGAGCTTCTCTCTGGGTTCAATGGATACACACTGAATTGCTACAGGGGAAATTTTTCTGGTATGAGGAAATATCAAAGATAAAGGGATCTTGGATATGGAGGAAGCTGATTAAATATAGAAATTGGTCCAAGAACTTTCAGAGTGCAGATTCGAGATGGTAAAAATACTCATTTTTGCTATGATGCATGGAGTAGTAAAGGAAGTCTGTGGAACATATTTGGTGTTGGTGGCACAATCATGTTTGGCATTCAGAAAGACATGTTAATGTCTGAGATTCCTGGCACGCGAAGGCTAAGGGACCATAGAGCTACCCATTTTTAATGAAGTGGAGCAAGAGATAAGGAGGTATTTAGAGGAACGTGATGAGGCTGCTGCAGATATACAGCTCTGGAGAAATTCAAAAGGAGAGTTCAGAAGGAATTTTAAGACAAAGGAAACATGGGAACAAATACGAAAGCACAACCCAAATGTGGGATGGAGTTCTGGTATTTGGTTCAAATATGCAACACCAAAGTATTCTTTTTTGGTCTGGCTAGCCATGAAGAATAGATTATCAACAGGTGATAGAATGCTCAGGTGGAAAATTGAGACGAAGATGAACTGTGTATTTTGTGATGAGGAGCTGGAGACACTGTCACACTTGTTCTTCGAGTGTAAGTTCTCTAAGCAAATCTGGAAGAATCTAGCTCAAGCAGTGTTGAAAGATTGTTATACAGAAGATTGGGGGCTATTGGTTCAATTCATAACGGATGTCAGTGGAACATCAATTGAGATATTCCTGAAGAAATATATTTTCAAGTCTCCATTTACTCTATATGGAGAGAGAGAAATCGCATGAGGCATGGAGAGATGAATACTCCTATTGCTGGGATGATATCTGTGATTGATAATATTGTTCGTAATAGAATAGCTTCCATTAGCAGAGAGGATATGAAGATGGAAGGTGCTCTACAAGCATGGTTTGCGAGTAGACTCTCCTAATGAAGTTTGACAATCAGCTCTCGGTCATTTGTCATTTGTAGAAATGGTTGGTTATATTGACTGTAGTTTTTTAGCTTAGTAGCTGAGTCTATTACACTTGGTTGTAAAACAAACCGGTCTCTTTTGAATAAAATTTAACAATTTATTAAAAAAAAAAATATCATCTAATAGACTAATAAGTAATAATGCATAACATGCTCTTAGTTACCAAGAGCAAAATAACAAACGTTGACGTAGAATGAAGTCAACTAATCAAACAATTTTTGAAGGTAGAGAATAAACAACTGAAAATGCGTCTCTCGTCTTTGCACGAAACTCTTTGTGCCCACTTGCAAATTTTGATAAGTTTACATGATCAAGATCCAGATTCTACAAACCAGGTTTGATTTCAGAAACACAATGGATTGGAGATTGCTAAAAGCTGCAGCTAAAGGGGACACTAAGCGCCTTGATCTTACCAAATTTCATCAGTCAGATTTCAACAAGGTAACGCCACAGAACAACAACGTTCTCCACATTGCAGCTAAGCATAAGGAACCAGATTTCGCTGCAGCCATACTCGATGTTTTCCCATTACTCCTCCTTGAAGTAAACAAGAATGGAGACACACCTCTTCATGTGGCAGCTCGTGTAGGTTCCTTTGAAGTTTCTAAGCTTCTTGTCAGTTCAGCTAATCAAGAAACTTCAGATCTCGAAAACCGGGTGTTAACCAACAGAGTGAAGCAGTTATTGAGGACTACTAATAAACAGAACGATACAGCGTTAAATGTTGCATTAAAGAATGGACATGTTGATGTAGCTAAGTTCCTAGTTGATGAAGACACAGAATTGCTAGATATGGTCAATGACAACAATGAAGCTCCTTTGTACTTAGCTATTGAAAGAAGGCTTTTCGACTTTGCTGATCATATTTTGGAAATATTTCCCTCTCTTTCCGGTAAAGGCCCTAAAGGTATGAATGTATTGCATGCTGCAGTGGATTCGGACATTCTCAGTATTGGTAAGTTTTTCCTTCTCTTTTGGAATGATTTTGGTTAATCTTTTGTTGCTAAATGTGTGGACTTTGAATATTTTTGTTGTTTTGACTAGGTTTCTTGAGAAAACTGATAAAGAAGAGGCCGGAAATGATCAAAGAAGTCGATATTAACGGGTGGACACCTCTTCATTATTCAGTATGGTTAGGAAAAATCGAGATAACTCGGAGCTTGCTTCAACAAGATAGCTCAGCTGCTTATATATCCGATAAGGAAGGACAATGTCCGCTTCATCTTGCGGCGTCTACTGGTCAAATTGATGCATATAGAGAGCTTGCTCGTAACTGTCCTTATGTTTGGGAACTAGTTGATGGTAAAGGCAGAACATCTCTTCACTCTGCGGTCATATCAGGACAGAGAGGAATCATCCACTGTATCCTAGAAATGCCTGAGATTTCTCTTGATCTGTTGAATGAAAGAGATCTAGATGGAAACACGCCCCTCCATCTATCTGTCATTTACAAACGTTGTGCGATATTGCTGCTTCTTTTGCGCAACAAGCGAGTGGATAAACATGTTATGAACCATGGTCACATCACAGCTGCTGAACTATTTTACTCTCAGAAGCAAGAGGTACATTACATTTCTTGCTTCCTCAACGTGTTTGAACACAGAAAATATCGGTTAAATGATGTGTCTAATTTCGGGTTTTCCAGATTAGTTACAAGGTTGCGATGGCATACTATGCACTGAGAAGATACTACAGACAACCGTCTCAGAGAGAGTACATAGAGACAGAGAAGCAAGAAAAGGTAGACCTTGAAGAAAGCAATACAAGAAATGACGGTGCAATGTACGAGGTTCATCTATTAGTTGCGGTTCTTGTCGCAACCGTAGCCTTTGCTGCAGCATTCCAAATACCCGGTGGTTACAAACCTGACGGTACACCTGCACTGATGGAAGAACCAGCTTTCAAATGTTTCTTGGTGTTTGACACTATTGCCTTCTGCTTCTCTGTAGCAACAGTCTATTTCTTGTTCTACGCATCGAGACACGGGTTCCGCGCCCGCTCTGCTTTCCTCTACATGTCTGCCCTGTTAATGGTTGTGTCCCTGATAGCAATGGTGTCTGCATTTGTATCAGGAATGTATCTCATTTCGTCCCATTCGAGAAAATTAGTCATTGTACCTTTCGTGATGGCTGGACTATTCGTATTGCACGGTTTTGTCTACTGGTTCATTGATCCGCGCGGTGGCTATGCCCCTGGCCTCCAACGAGGCCGACAGTTTTTCAGGAAACTAGTCTATGGTAACCCATTCTGCCATGCTTTTGTAAGGAACTAAGTTTAGTTTCTGTAAGGGATTTGAATCATAATCAAGGAAAAATAACAAGAATTACATAATACTTAGTTCCATATGATACTCAAACCTAAATAAAATACATCACTTGAAAATACAAATCTGCTCTCAGAGAAAATGAAAAGCACGAGAGTTTATACTTATTGCTCGAGCTGAGCATATAAATTAAACAAACAAGTACTGTTCTTCAGGTGTTTGTTTCCATCTGTGGCTTGAAACTGATCAAGAAAGATCAAATTTTTATTGTACAGTACACTGAACAGAGATTACCCCTGCGGTTTTTGTCTCTATTCTGATAACTCACTTGAATCCGCGGTATTTTCCTGTCACAAGAGAAATCCACACATAAATCAGATCGTAGAATCCAGTTAGGACACTGAACATTATCATTTAACAGCTAAGAAAACTTACAGTTAAAAGATGAAAAGTGTGTCAATGCTGTTTTGACAACTAAATGGGTGCAGCACAAGTGGTTCTGAAATGTCCGGTCTGGTTACACCGGCTACAATGCACAACCCGCTTCACTCGTCCTCTATCTTCAGCTCGAACACGTCTCTTCCTCGGCCTACCAGGCGGTCTCAGAGACTTTGGCGGGTTTATAATCACTTCAAGAGCGGCTTTATTAACATTGGGATCTCCATCAGAAAGCTCTCTCCAAAGACTTTTATCTGGAATCGGATGAATCGTCTGAGAATAAGTCTTCCTGTATGTGGCCACTGTGAAACAGCTCTCAGTGAACCTATGAACATTCTGTCTACAAGAAAGAAGGGCTGCCACAGCGTGTGCGCAAGGTAACCCGTATAACTGCCAACCCCGACAGAGGCAACACCGGTTTCTAATATCCACAATGTTGTTTCCTTCATGCGATATAACTTCAAACTCTGCTTCATTGGCTCTAAGCACCTGATAAGTTCTTGCAAGCTCAAGAGCCTCTGCTACACGCCGCTCAGCGGTTGGGACGAGTATCGAAGTCCACTGCATACTAGTTTCACGCCGTTCATTGAACCAAGTCATAAGTTGTCTCCTAATGCATTCCATCATCTGAATAATTGGAAGTCCAGATGCTTCAGCTATCCACGGGATTAAAGAATCGACTATATTCGCGGTTAAATGTCCAAACCGTTGTCCTTCAAAGTATGCAGTCGCCCATAAACGAGGAGGGATTCGCCGGATCCAGTAAGCTGCATCTTGAGAAACCTCTTCGATTTCAAGTATTTTGGCTTCAAACTCGATTACTGTAAGAGCTTGAGCAGCTTCCCACAGATAACTGACTAACATTGTGTTGTTAAACTCTTTGCGGAAGCTTTCACTCAAGTGTCGCATACAAAATCCGTGAAAAGCTGTTGGGAAATTCTGTTCCACGCCTTCCACTATTCCCTTGTGTCTATCCGACAGAATCGTGAGTCTTGGCATGTTCTCAGTATTTGTTTCGAGAAGATTATGAAGTTCACACAAAAACCACATCCAATTCTCATCGTTCTCTTCATCTACAATTCCAAACGCCAGTGGAAACAAAGCACCATCTCCATCAAATCCAGTAGCAAGAAGCAACGTACCCAAGTACTTGCTCTTCAAATAGGTCCTGTCCAGTCCAAGAAGTGGTCTACAAGCATTAAGAAACCCATAAATTGAAGCTTGGAATGATATGAAGAGGCGCTGGAAACAACTATCCGCTGGACTTCCATAAACAGAAGCAATGCTTCCCGGATTTGTCCTCTTAACCTGCTCACAATATAGAGGAAGTAATCGATACCCTTCTTCAAACGATCCACGCATTGTCGCCATGATTCTTTCTTTACCCCGCCAAGCTTGTTTGTACGACAGAGTGATTCCATGAACCCGATGTATCTCTTCAAGAATCTCTTTCGGTTTACAATTTGGATTCTCACGAAGCCGTTGCTCAACTGAACTAGCAACCCACTGAACCGAAGCTTGTTGGTGACCCAAATGGTTTATTCCTCCACAGCTATGGCTTTCATGGATCGTCCTTATAGTGAAGGTAGGAACACCAGGAAGCTTTGCTGCGTGAACTCTCCATGGACATCCTTCACTCGAACACTTAGCAGTGAAGCGTGTTTTGTCAGATTTTATAGTCTGCATTTCAAAATGAAGAGCGATTGCCATGTCTCTCAGCGCTCTACGACAACTCTTAACATCGGGAAACTCTTGTCCAACCGTAAGTTGGTAAGTCACCTCAGCAGAAAGAGCTCGGGCTTGAACCGGGGTGCTGACCATAACCATTTCACCATTATGGTCAATCTCTAATTCATGACTTGAGTCAACAGCTAGTTCCAGATTCTCATCTAGCTCATTGTTTTCCCCAACCACCAACTGATTATTATCTGACAAGGAAAACTCGTGGTTCTGCGAGGAAAGAACCAAATCAGGATCAACTTCGTCATGTCCAGGCTTCTGATCCACCGAGAGTTCATTCTCATTCATATAATCATGATGATGATGATGATCCTCGTCTCCATCCTGATTCTCACTACTTCCTAAGTCTAGCTCATGATCATCATGAGGATGACCTAAATCAATTTCATGATCATGATGACCCTGCCCTAAATCCATATTGTGGCCTTGCCCCAAGTCCAAATCATGGGTTTGACCAAGGCCTAAACCATGGCTATGACCAAGCACCAAAGACTGACCCTGCCCAATCCCCATATTACGATTCTGTCCAAGCATCAAATCACGATCCGTCATTGCTCAACCAATCCTCTTATTATATCAAACCACAGCAAGTACTCACACTACTCTAAAAACAACGATCCACTCGCAAAAAAAAAAAAAAAACTATCTCTCTCGCTTTATCACTACCTGCAAAAAAACAGAACGAGACAATAAGTTTACATTATCATAAAACATAAAGCATAGCGAAAGAAAATGATAAAATGTAAGTGTTATCATTTAAATAATTTTCCAACCCAAACATCGATATCAAAGCATTACCAAACAAAAAAACTTCACAAGACAGGTTTAAAAGTCAAGACTTACAGAAGGCGCAGTGTCATCTAGCTTTATCTTCTGCACTGTACAGTGAACTCCGTCTAAAAACGGATATTTTGGTTAATCGAGCTACAAAACAGAGTAGAGACAACAGTGAGTGAACAAATCTGATCGAGACAAGGACCAAAACAACACAATACACTAAATCAAGACAAAACCAAATTAAACAGAGTAGACGAATCTGATCGAGAAGAACCAAATACAACACTATACACTAAAATCAAGACAAAAACCAAATTAAACAGAGTGGACAAAATCTGATTGAGACGAACCAAATTCAAGACTATAAACAAGCATCCAATCTCAAATCACAATAATCAAAATTCACTCACTCTAACACAGAGATCTCAACTAAGTAAAGAGTAAAGAAGAAGAATCAATAAGAAACTTAAAAAATTCAAAAAACTTACTGAGAATCAAACTCCGAGAAGAAGATCTGGGTGGGGGAAATAGGAATCTAGGGTTTGGTTTTGGCCGTGGGAGAGAAACGGATTGGGGGAAATGGAGCCGTTGAGTGAAATTGGCGGGTAAAAAGAAAAGAAGAAAGCGAAGGAGAGGAAGGGCAAAAAGGAACAAGGAAGAAGAAGAGAGAAGGGTGGGATTGGGAATTACAGAAGGGGCACAAGAGGCACTGCTTTTAGATTAGGTCTCGTCTCCACAGCCCAGAGGGTGATGATGGGAAAATTACACGTTGCCTTCTCTCACCCTCTAGGGTTATTTCCGTCTTTTTATCCTCTCTATTGCGTACTCTGCCCTTTAGATTTCTTTCTATTTACCGACTTGCCATAGACACATAGTTGATCTTACTAACAAGGCCCAACTCTAACTATATAGAAATTTGCCATTCATTCAAAACTAGTAATTATTCTTGGATTTCAACAAATTAATTAGTTTTATTTACCACCAAAAATGACTAATCATTCGTGACCAACTTTTTAAAAAATAAATTACTTATTCATTGATTTTAATCTTTGTAGGTACTCAACTATGAATCATACTCAATATATAAACAACCCATAGTTATTTTTTCTTTGGAGATATTTGAGTACTTTTAACAGTTTAATATTTCTTTTAGTTTTTCATTTATGAAGGAAATGTAAACTAACAATATTGTAAATACCACAAGTATATTTCAATTTTAATTATCATCTCATCTTTCAAATATCTAAATAAACAACCAAGTGTATAGTTTATGAAACAATTATAAAGACTCAAAGATGTCTAAATTCCAAGTAATCAGAAATATCAATTGAAGCTGTGATGCGAAGTGACAAAGCAGCTAAAATGGGTTTCTACTGGAACATGCTTGGGAGAGGTCTCACGGCCATGAACGCATCCACCATCTATATTTGTTTTGTAAGAAAATGCACAAGTCAGTGAATATGATATTGAATTATGATGGTTGAAATATATCAAATCCTCAATCAAACTTTGTTGAGAGTAGTTTATCGGTACTGATTTTACCTCATCAGTAACAGCAGCTCGAGCCGTGCGGTGTCTCTCCACTATTTCTGTCAACACTTCCGTGAGTCGCTTCTTTACTTCTCCCGTTAGCATTCGTCCTTCTCCATACTCCTGAAACAGTATAAACAATGCCTTTTTTACTTTTGAAATTCCGTTAAGACAGATATGAGCATATTCTTTGTGTGAAGTATTACCTTCTTTATGTGTTCAAGTTCCGAATCATCTTCTAGGAAGAAACTCAGATACTTGACGGGTATGTCTACCTGTGAAATAGTAGATGAGGGATTACCAGATAATAAAACTTAGTAAAGCACTGAAACAGATGGGATGAAGTTAAAAAAAAAAAACAGTTTTGCAGGAATCCGCAAATGACTTGAGAATGGTCACTTAGTCAATTAGTTCTTAGTACCTCAAGATTTGCTCCAAGTTCTCTGTGCTTCTCGACGGAGTCTTGCCCACCACTAAATGCATATCTGTTTATCTGCATTTAAAACCAGAAGAAGATTAGATTTCGGAAGTTACAATGCATATCTGTTGATCTGATTTCATAGTTAGGAGTCTAGGACTAATTTTGGCAACGTTAGACACACTCAAATGTCGTTACAGTAACAAAGTGGCTAGTTTTTTCAAAAGAGAAAATAAATGAAAGGATTCAGGAGTCAACCAAACCAGACAATGAATATGGGGGCAAAAGACTCAGGGTTGATGCGGAAACACAGAAACTTGTAATAACAGATGCCTAGATGGGAAGCAAAAACTTGAAAATTAAAAAAAAAAGTATACATATCCATTAGGATTTACCTTGTTTTTAATGTCCTTTGCAGTATCAGTCACATAGATAGCGGAATTTGGATCGCTAGCAGACATTTTCCCATTCTCTCCCTGCAAAAAGTGATCAAGGCATTCAGTACTTTGTGTGGAGTGTATATATAGTTACAACTTGCAAAGTCCCTAGACTTCTTAAGAAAACACTTACCTGAAGAGCAGGAAAAAATGTTGACTCAATTAGAGCAGGCTTGCTATAGCCTAACCGGGGTGCAACATCACGAGTCATTCTGAAATAAGGATCCTGAACAAAACCAAAAGCAGACACTGATTATAAACACAAACTCAGCAGAGCATAATAATACAAGGAGAACATTAAAAATCAATGCTGGATGGAAAACCAAACAGGTTGAGATCCAAAGTAAAAAAGAAGCACACCTGGTCAATTGCACAAGGAATTAAGCAACGGAGATTGTCTTTTCCAGGGAATAAGTGTGGGAATGAGCTAGGAAAAGATGGAGCTGCCTGCAAGTATAAGGAAAACAAGTATCCGAATTCAATACAGCAGTCTACATGCAATAGAATACACATGCCCACACCAAATGGATAAAGAAATACCTGCACAGGAGGGAAACTGAGTTTTCCGATATGATCTTCACCGCAAAAGCCAAAGATTCCCATAGCCTAGCAAAGACGGAGAGGAAAAAATGAATACCAGAAACACTTTGCTGCTATGAAGTATAACATCCACATTGTAAAAGTCAAGGAGATAGAAAGCAAAGTCACCTTGTTAAGTGTAACACACTTTGCGATCTTCACCATATTTTTATAGAAAGCACTACACACAAGGTTTTAACACATGATCAGCCAGAAAAATCGTAACTGGAAACAATATAAGGGACATCTTCGGAGCTGAAAAAAATCTCCACCAAAGCTATAGAATGCTGAACTATATGCACATGATATCTGACTTACCCACCAACATAGTCAAAGTCAGAGAAAATGAAGGTCTTTGTCACATCGAATCCACAAGCAATGATATCTTTCGCATTTTCTCTAGCAAGTCTTTGACTTTCCTCCACAGATATGTTCTTCCACATGCATTTCTCATCATCCGTAAGCTGTATCACCAGTGGAACCTTAAAAGCTTGTTGCAAGTATCTACAAAAACCATCAAAACCTTTAAAACCAATCCTCCCATTAACCTACCATTAACAACAAGCTTCAGAATCATTCTAAACTTACTTGGTAAACATGAAAGGAATCAAATGACCCAAATGCAAAGCTTCTGATGAAGGTCCTCTTCCAGTATACAAATAAAACTTGTCTCCTTTCTCAAAAGCATCCAAAATCTCATTGAAATCCCTAAAAAATTTCATAATCAAATCCAACAACAACAACAATTCTACATTCCAATCTAAACATTTACATAACGAACCGGTGAGCGAAGAAGACACCACGACGGAGGAAAACATGAGGTTGACGAGAAGTCAATCTCTGAACACGATCAATCAAAGACTCGTCGAGTCTCTTGCATCCAAATTCGTTTACAAGCTTATCGTAATCGATTTTTCCTCCGTCTTTGGCTGATACTTCCCATGGATTCACAACTTGATCCGATGATGATTCAGACTCTTTCTCAATCTTCTTATCGTCTTCCATCTCTGAAAAATCTAGAAAAATGGAAGTCCGATTAGTATAGATTCAGAATCTGAATCGAAACGAAACTCATTTCATTGAGTAAGAATCTAGAGAGAGAGATCGAAGTACCTATGGAGTCTCCGGTGATAAGATGGCGACGGAGATGCGGCGGCGATTTCTGACTGGAGTTATTATAGTAAGAGAGTGAGAGAAGAAGAAAACGAGATTTATTGATTGTTGTTTTATTACTATACAGGGGCTCGGAATCTTTTGTTTTAGTAAATTGCGCTTTCAAGTTTTAGATGTGTTGAATTAAACCCCAATTAAATCTCTAAATATTATTTGGGTAAAGCCCATGAAATCTATAAAGCCCACGGGAAGTTCATGTTCGTTTCTAAACTCTGGTCATGCATAATTCGGACTAAAGAGTTCACACCTATTCTATATATAAAGCAAAGGTAATTTCATTTGTAGTCTGCCACTATTATTACATTATAGACTGCATGAGCTTATAGACTACATGAATCTTAATTAAAATGGAAACAGGGTTTTGCATCATTGTAAGTGGAAATTAATGATCCAATTCAATTTTTACCAGTTTGAGGTTGAATTTTTATTTCAAATTACCCACGTACAAGTTGACAAATAAACACAAATTTGATCTCCCAGGTTCCTTTTTAATGTATGTAGCCATAGGTGAAAAAATGTCACACACAAAAAAAAGAAAAAAACGATTAATAATCAGATTCATTGATGTAAAACCATATGACCAATTACCAATAACTCATCTCTTAAACTTTTTCCCGATGGAAAAGACGAAGAGGCTCAAGGTAGAGTATGATCAAGCTATAAGCTCTGAACAAAGCCCTCGTGGCTGAATTTGTCTTGCGGCTTTAATAAACTTGAGCAAAATATGTTCATGTATAAACAAAACAAGCAAACATTACAAATCAATTTATAAACAAAAATCAATCATGAATAACGTTTTCATGCATTAATGAAAAAAAAAAACTTACAAGAAGGTAGACATCAATTTTGTAGATAAAGGAGTAAGTAATCCAAATTCCAGCGATGACCATATTTAATTTATAATTTACGTAGCTATTCATCAATTTCAAACGATGCAATCTCTAAGATCAGTTAGCCGAGGAACCACTCCACAACCAATTGCTACCACAACAAAGTGAAACACAAGTATACAAATTATTTTGTTCATACAAAATTAATACACCATATATACTACTTATTAGAGATCTGGAAACATACACTTGATTCGGCTAGTGGTGGTTCTTTATAGATCTCCCGATACTAGTATAATTAACAATGATGATACTGAATTTGTTCTAGTCTTTTCGTTCATCACTCTTTACAGTGGCTCCGACTCAATATATGGACTTCTGCGTTAGGATTTTAGTTGGACTTGTATACCTCACGTACTTATATAAGAGTATTTTTTATTTTGAAGTTTGCGCATTTTAAATTATTTGAGTTTTCAAATAGTTAGTCTTAATGTACACTATTGTAAGCTATCTTGCTTTATTCAAATTAGTGCCAAAACAAAAAAAAAAAGCAAATGAGTGAACCAGATAGAAATAGGAGAAAGTTGAACTAAGACATATCTCAAGTTTCTTCGAATTTATGAGCTGAAGATCTCACATGAAATGACACTGAATTTGTTCTTGTCTTGTTATTCTATCTTCACTTTAGCTCTTCCATGCTTCTTGTACATATATATATATATATATATATATAAGATCACACATTTTTTTGTCTAAGCATTCTCTTCCTCTCCCTTCTCTCTTCTCTTCTAGTCCTGTTTTCCTCTGTGGAAAGATTTCAACGTTGAATTCATTGTTCTATGAAGAAGAAGAAATGCATGTAAAAATCCTGATGATAGATGAGCAAAATATATCTCTGTTTCCACACATACGTACCCCAATGTAACCGGGATGCTAAATGGAACCCAAGTGCGGTCACTAACGGTATCTTCATTGATAAAACACTATCTGAAAACAAAAAGCCGAAGACGTTTTGAAGCCCGTATTCATACTCGGGGCCTGTTTTGTTTGGGCCTATCTCGGACTTGTTCACGGCCCTGATCCGAATTGTTACATTTTGTGATTACAGTATTATGAGAGTATCACCAAATATAATTTTGAAAAACAATAAAATATTAGTTGAGTTTTATCAATTTGTGAACTTGGTTCTAAATTCTATATCCAATAAGACTCAATTCAAAAATTTCATAAAATTTATGAGACTCTACTAATAATTTATTCTTTTCTATTTTTTTATTATATTTTGTTAAATTCATTGAGTATCATCATTATGGATACTCTTATTTTCTTAGACTGATTTCACGTTTTTTTTTTTTTTGGTTAAATGTAATTTTAATTAGCTAATTTTGCATTAGTTTGAGATACAGTATATCCAAACTGGTGGTTTTTTTTACTAGTGTGTCAAGAGTATTTTTTTTTTGCTTAGTTAACTAGTTGCTTGTTGATTCAGTAGATATTTGTAATTTGTGACCGAACCAAGTTTAGGTAACCATCTTTTATGTGGTGAGATTGAGGAAACTCGAGCTGAACCGGTATTAATTAGTGACTAAAACTCTTGTTGAAAACACAAATTATGACGAAGGCAAAGTTCAATCTTTTCGTAAGTAATACCTCATTGACTTTAACGTAATTTTTGTAATCATTCCGCATTTAATTACTTAAAAACTCAACAGTTTTATAAAAAACAAACTAAACTGATTTATTTGTAGTTTTGCGATTCTAAGAATAATAAATCAACCACACTAATTATAAAGAAAAAAAAATGTAAAGTAACAGTGTACAGTAGTATAAAAAACAATGAAAAGTACATCATATTCATATGTCAGTGTATATAAAAATCTTTGGAAAGTATAAGAACATTTAAGAATGATTCTGACGGTTATATACTTAAATGACTACAGAAAAGAAACTCAGAAGGTGATGGAAACAAAAATGAAAGAATTAAATTTCTGTTTCCTCGAAATGCAAAATAAAAAAGAAGAAATGCTTTTACGATAATCTTCATAAATCATAACCCCAAAAGTCAAAAAATACGCAAGTCAAATCTAAATCGAACGGTTAAGATACCATCTCTAAATAACATAAAAAGCTAATAAAATAAAGAAACTAAAAAAATGAAAAAAATGAAAAAAAAATCCCTAATTCTCTCTCTCTAGAAAAAAAAGAAAGAAAAAAGAAAAGCAATGGAACCTAACGAAAGCCACCATCACCACCACCACCATCAACAACACCAGCAACAACAACATCATCACCAGCAAGCGCAACGAATCAGTTCTCCTTACTTCCACCATCTCCACCACCCAACAACCACCGTAAACGCCGTTCCATCTTCCAACAATGGTCTCTTTCCTCCACCGCCGCCGCCGCCGCCACAACAACAACAGCCGCCGCAGCCACAACAACCTAATGATGGGTCTTCCTCTCTTTCGGTTTACCCTCACTCTGTTCCTTCCTCGGCTGTGACGGCGCCGATGGAGCCGGTTAAGAGGAAGAGAGGTCGACCGAGGAAGTATGTGACTCCTGAGCAAGCCCTTGCGGCTAAGAAAATGGCGTCTTCTGCGAGTAGTGCTTCTGCTAAGGAGAGGAGAGAGCAAGCTGCTGCTGCTGCTGCTGTAGCTGGTGGTGCTGCTGCTGCTACTTCCTCTAATTCTGCGGCTTCCAAGAAATCTCAGCTTGGTTCTGTCGGTGGGTTACTAAATTTGTGAAATTGATATCTAAAGTTTCCAACTTTTTTAGTCCCATCTTATTGATTTTGGTGATTTAGGTGATTATTGGTAGGTTTGATTTGAGACGTAATTGGTTTGTAATTAGCATTATGTTACTCTGTTCATTTCATTAGTAAAAGTTTACATCTTGTGATTCTTAGATTGTTAACGTGTACTGCTCATCAATTGTGTGGAGTTTGATGTTTGTTATGAGTGTTATTAGTACCATTGATTCGGTTTGAGTGATATTATCAAGTGTTATACTCTGATCTTCACAGGAAGTTTGTTTCTTTTTTGGTGTAGGGAAAACTGGACAGAGCTTTACTCCGCATATTGTTAATATAGCTCCTGGTGAGGTATGGTTATGTTCTTTACACTTGTAGATTCTTTTGTTTAAGACATTATAACAGCATTTCTTTCATCAGATGTAATGTTTGAAGTGGTTTAGTTAAAAGCTCATTTATGAAGATATGCTTTTTTTGGTTGATGAGAAAAGCAAATTGGTGAGGGATCTTAATGCTTTTAGTGTTCTCTGGGTGATTCTGACAGGATGTGGTCCATAAAATTGTGACTTTTGCAAACCAAGGCAAGCATGAACTATGCGTTCTTTCTGCATCAGGAAGCATCTCTAGTGTATCCTTGCGCCAGTCGGCTACTTCAGCATTTGAGGTGATTTTTTTGCTCACTGTTAATTAGTATTCTGTCTCGCTTCTGGAAGCTTCTATCCTTCGTTCTGGCCTTGTGATATAGTGAAAAACAATTCATAGTAAAGTTAAATGTTGATAAAGATGAAATGATTCTTTAATTCTGTCACTTTCTTTGAAGTTTTCATATTTTAGCTAGACTTGCTTCAGAATTCCAATCAACTTTGTTCAGGGTCAATTCGAGATTCTCTCACTATCTGGCTCATATATTCGGGCTGAACAAGGTGGTACAAGTGGTGGCCTTAGCATTTCTTTATCCAGATCGGATGGTCAAATCATCGGTGGGGCGATTGGGAACCACCTCACAGCTGCTGGCCCGGTTCAGGTAAAATCTTGTTGTGTCATAGTCGCATATTGCATATATAGATACATATGTGTTCTTTTGTGTTAATGTTTCCAACTATCTTACATAGCTTCTCGAGTTTTAAGATTCAGCTTTGTGGATATTATAAGAGAAAGTTCTGCCTTTAATTAATCTCCTTGGATTTGTGTAAATACAGGTGATTCTCGGTACATTTCAGCTGGAAAAAAAGAAAGATACCGCAGGGAGTGGTGGGAAAGGAGATGCTTCTAACAGTGGAAGTCAGATAACTTCTCCAAGTCGGTTAACCTCTCCAGCTAGCACTGGACCTGGACCTGGACCGTTGCTTGGCATGGGTTTCCATTCTGGTATGGAACCTTCAGGAAGAAATCCAATGAGGGGAAACGATGAACAGCATCAGCATCAGCATCATCATCAAGTAGGTCTAGGTGGACCTCATCATTTCATGATGCAAGCACCGCAGGGAATGCACATGGCACATTCCCGGCCATCTGAATGGGCCGGAGGAGACAACACAGGTCATGATGGTAGAGGCGGTGGCGGATATGATTTGTCAGGTAAAAACAAGCTCAACTTTCTTTAAAAATGTCGTCTTTTTCGGTAAAATACAAACAACATCAGAATTGCAAAGTACTGGTAGATATGAGTATTGGCAGGCTAAAAGCTTTTACCCTTTTGGCTTGGAAGCCTCATGGATGTGTAATCTTGTGCAGGACGGATAGGACATGATTCTTCAGAGAATGGAGATTACGAGCCGCAGATGCAGGATTAGCACCAATACCGAGCCTTCCAGAGACGTGTAGTTTTTAGATCCAAACTAGAAACCAAAGCCAGCCGAGCAAAGAATCTAAACTGAGACAGGGACCTGAAGGGGGGTATTCATCAGAGACAGAAGTTGAGTGATGCGTTTGTTCTTTCTTCTTGGTTAGGTTGTAATATATAAATCTCCACATCCTTTCTCTCTTTTCAGTACCACAAGCTGATTCTACTTCTCTTTCATTTCATTCCTTTTCTTTTTTACTCTTCTCTTCTTCCTATATTTTTTTGTTTTTTTTTTTTTTTTTGTTACTAAAAAAGGAAATGCTCTTTTTATAAATATATATACTCTTTGGTTTGTTGTTTGGTTTCTGTTTTTGTTAATTATGCATCAACTACACTTGGGAAAAAAAAATATTTCTTTTCTTCAATCTTGGTTTAGTTTAGTATTCTTTCTGACTCACAAGTCCCAAGTGTGATTTTCTTTTTTGTCAACTTGTAAATTTTTTATGTACTGGTTGATAATGTTAACCCAAATATTACTGTGAAACACCATTTTTATCGATAAGCAGCTCTCAGGAAATTGCTTAAGCTTAAAGTCTGCTTTGCTTTTGTCTTGAAAACTTTGAACAGTTTTTTGCTGACTAGACTCAAAAGTCTTGAATGTTTCTTTTCTTTCTCTTCTTCTTCCTCGTCGGTTCTGTTGTGTAATAAAGACATCAGTTTGACCCGGTCGGTGCAAATCTTGTTTCATTAACACGCTTCTGTCTTATTTCCCTTCTTAGATTCGAAAGGTCTGTTCTTGATTCTTTGAATCTCGGTTTCATTTTCTGATTACACTCCTCTCCTCTGTAAAAATTCAAGTCGGTTTACAAATATCGAGGAACATAGATCTTGATTCCTTTTGTTCTTTCTTTTTCTTCTGGGTATGTGTGTTTGGAGTTGTTTAATATCTACGGTTTGTAGAAATCTATGAATACCAAGTCAGTTCTTGATTGGTTCTTCATTGGATCTCATCTGGTTAATCCTGAGGCTGAGTCTGGATTCGATTAGGGTATTAGATTTTAGGTAAATAAACAAGGGAGGATGTTAAGATCTTTAGGTCTTGGATTGCTTTTGTTTGCTCTTCTTGCTCTGGTCTCTGGAGATAATGATTACGTGAGCTGTAATTGTGATGATGAAGGGTTCTTGAGTGTACACACCATCTTAGAATGTCAGAGAGTGAGTGATCTTTTGATCGCCATTGCTTATTTCTCCATACCTCTTGAGCTTCTTTACTTCATTAGCTTCTCCAACGTTCCTTTCAAATGGGTTCTTGTTCAGTTTATAGCCTTTATTGTGCTCTGTGGTATGACTCATTTGTTAAATGCTTGGACGTATTACGGACCGCATTCGTTTCAGTTGATGTTGTGGCTTACTATCTTTAAGTTTCTCACGGCGCTTGTCTCGTGTGCCACGGCTATAACGCTCTTGACTTTGATTCCTTTGCTTTTGAAATGGAAAGTTAGAGAGCTTTATTTGAAGCAGAATGTGTTGGAGCTTAATGAAGAGGTTGGGTTGATGAAGAGGCAGAAGGAGATGAGTGTTCAGGTGAGGATGCTTACTCGGGAGATTAGGAAATCGCTCGATAAGCATATGATTCTGCGGACTACGCTTGTCGAGTTATCCAAGATTCTTGATTTACAGAACTCTGCGGTTTGGATGCCTAATGAGAACAGAACCGAGATGCATTTGACTCATGAGCTGAGAGCAAATCCGATGAGGAGTTTCAGGGTAGTTCCGATTAATGATCCTGATGTTGTTCAGGTTAGGGAGGCAAAAGTAGTGGCGATCTTGAGGAAAGATTCGGTTCTTGCGGTTGAGAGCAGCGGATGTCGTGGTCCTGAAGAGTTTGGTCCGGTAGCTGCTATTCGAATGCCGATGCTTCACGGATCAAATTTCAAAGGAGGAACTCCTGAGTTTGTGGATACTTCTTATGCTATAATGGTTTTGGTACTTCCGAATGCAAATTCACGGGTTTGGACTGATAAAGAGATCGAGATAGCGGAAGTTGTTGCTGATCAAGTAGCAGTTGCTCTCTCACACGCCTCGGTTCTTGAAGAATCACAGTTCATGAGGGAAAAACTCGGTATTCAAAACCGAGCTTTGCTTCGAGCCAAACAGAACGCAATGATGGCAAGTCAAGCGAGGAACACATGCCAGAAAGTGATGAGTCATGGAATGAGAAGACCAATGCACACAATTCTCGGTCTTCTTTCGATGTTTCAGTCCGAAAGTTTGAGTCTTGACCAGAAACTCATCGTGGATGCGCTCATGAAAACAAGCACAGTTCTCTCAGCTTTAATCAACGATGTGATTGACATCTCACCTAAGGATAACGGTAAATCTCCATTAGAGGTAAAAAGGTTTCAGCTACATTCCTTGATAAGAGAAGCTGCTTGTGTAGCGAAATGCTTGAGTGTTTACAAAGGTTACGGTTTTGAGATGGATATTCAAACTCGGTTGCCTAATTTAGTAGTGGGAGATGAGAAGAGAACGTTTCAGCTTGTGATGTATATGCTTGGGTATATCTTGGATATGACTGATGGAGGCAAAACCGTTACGTTTCGGGTTATCAGTGAAGGTACTGGAAGTAGTCAGGACAAGAACAAAAGAGAGACTGGAATGTGGAAGTCTCATATGTCGGATGATTCCCTTGGTGTGAAATTTGAAGTTGAGATCAATGAGATTCTGAATCCTCCATTGGATAGTTCAGCTTTGGCGATGAGGCATATTCCTAACAGAAGGTACCATAGCAATGGTATTAAGGAAGGCTTGAGCTTAGGCATGTGTAGAAAACTTGCACAGGTTAGTCATCTCATCACATATCTGTATCTTTCATTTTGTATATCTTATGTGTGTGTCCAATCTGGTTTTTGGTTTGGTCTATGTAATATAAAATCCGGATATCATGCGATTCGGTTAGATATGCTTTCAATGTTGATTCAGATTCGGTTTTCGCATATTACACTTGAAAATTTAGAAGGTTCAGAAGATTTAGTTGGTTTAGTTACTATTAGTGTCACAGTTTGTTCAAATATGGAAAAATTGAAACCAGATTCATATGTTTCCTCTGTGTTGGGATCGGTCAAAACCAGGTTGAATTTGGTATATGATGTGATTTTTATTACAATTTGTGTATATGATTATGAAAATTTGTGTGCAGATGATGCAAGGAAACATATGGATATCACCAAAATCACATGGACAAACACAGAGTATGCAGTTAGTTCTGAGGTTTCAGACAAGACCTTCGATTAGGAGAATGTTACCAGGAAATTCACCAGAGCTTCAACATCCAAATTCAAATTCGATTCTCCGTGGTCTAAGAATCACTCTAGCAGACGATGATGATGTGAACAGAACGGTGACCAAGAGACTTCTTGAAAAACTAGGATGTGAAGTGACAGCTGTATCGTCTGGATTCGAGTGTTTGAGTGCGTTGTCTAACGTGGAAATGTCGTATAGAGTAGTGATATTGGATCTACAGATGCCAGAGATGGACGGTTTCGAAGTAGCGATGAAGATAAGGAAGTTTTGCGGTCATCATTGGCCATTGATTATAGCTTTGACTGCGAGTACTGAAGATCATATTAGAGAAAGATGTTTACAAATGGGGATGAATGGTATGATTCAGAAACCGGTTCTTTTACATGTTATGGCTTCTGAGCTTAGACGAGCTTTGCAGAGCGCAAGCGAGTGAAGTGAATCTAGCTCGGAGAAGAAGCAAGAATCAAGAACACTAGTCTGAGGAGGATTCTTTAAAGATGTGAAGCATAGAGAAACTCATATTGGGGAAGTGTTCTTTTTGTTGTTGTTATATCTGTACCACGGTGACGAGAATTTTAGTCAGTTTTGAGACTACTTGGTCCGAAACTATATATCTTATACGTAATGCTTTCGCATTTTAAGCGAAAAATAACATAATTTGTTAGATTTTATAAAATTTAAATTTATAGATTAGTCTTTACCAAATCTGTTTTATAAATTCTATATACTGTAGTTCTTTTTTTAATTACATCATTAAATTGTTTTTTTTTTTTAAAGGATCATTAAATTGATTGCGCTTTTCTTTTTGTTTTGCTAAGTCTTTTGTTACTAAATGAATATAATTTTTATTATTTATTATTTCATATCTAGACAGATGTTTCTAGCATTTTGCTGTAAAACTGGGAGAATGATGAAGCATAGAAAAAAGCAAATCATAATCAAACTTTGCAAATACCTTTTATCATCAATCATCATGTGAATTATGAATACATATCCTTAAATCTATATTTCTTTTCATTAAGGATATTTAAACATTGTTTTTTGCCAACCAAAAAGAAAGAAATGCAGATAAATTTTTCATATATGTAATTTGATAATATATCTTTTGACTTTTGTCAACGTAATTTAATATCTGTATATGTTTAACTACTATCAACAAATTTCTTCTTTGCAAAAATTTATTAATTTAAGACTCGGGTTTACCTTTTGTATTAGTCTTTTACTTAGACCACCACACCAGCCTCAAATTGTTAAATGAATAAAATGTAAAAAATATTTGACCTAAAATTATTTTTAATACGAATACCAAAGTTAGTGTTATTTAATGCTTTGTGTAGGCTTGAGAAGAAACATCACGTAGCGCTATAAATTATGATCGACAGGTATGATGTTCGATTTCACAAATATACTAACATTATTTGGATTGGGTGATACAAACAATTCCCAAACGACAAAAAATCTCCATATTGTAGCTTTGTTTTTGGAAAATAAATCAAATCACGTTTGTTCAAATAATTTACAACTTTCGAAATAATAAAATATTAGTATTATTATCTACATGTCCAATTTCTTTTAATACAATCAATAAACATATTTTCAATTAATTACTTCTCTAAAAAAAAACATGTTTCCCACTATTAAAACTACTCACGATATATATATATATATATACCATTGATGAGTGTGCGTCACGGCCTACGCATTATCATACTGTAGAGTGTTATTTTAAGTGAGGACCATTTAGCTAGTAGCTAGGTACTGTAATTAAAACTAGAGGCAAATAGAAATATACATTTTTAAACTTTATTTTTAATGTTTGATGAAGTACTCGGCGTACTAATCTTTAAATTATTTAATCTTCTGATGATATAGTGAATATTTTTTTTGGAACCCCGAGTTATGCTTTATCTTGTGGTCTTTGTTATACTTTCAATAATGCTCGTTTATGGATTCCTTTTCAAAGTATTATTTGTTAATTGCTCTTGTTTTAGACTTTTTCAAGTTAACAATTATTATCTTTTGAGTGCGGTTTAGGGCTTCCTTTTGATGATTGAATACCACAAGAAAACATTATTGGATTATTTCTACACATTAATATTCTTTTTCAACTGTTTTACTTTTGAATTTTACTATGCAGTCTATTATAACAAAGGGGATTACTATTTTTTTTTATCAACAATCATTTGTGTACTTACAAATTAAAAAAGAAAACATTATCATATATGCATGAATAAAGGGAATAGAGTATGTGAATAATTCAAAAGCACTCTTAATCGTTTTGAGTATTTATGCATTTGTGGTCGAGATGGTACGGATATATGAATATATAATTAAGAAATGTCCATTAGGGTTTGCGTTTTGCTAGAGGAACGCATGTGGTACCATGTGAATAGGCTCCTCTATTACAATCATACTTTTTTGTTTATATGATTTTTTAAAATTAAAAGATGGTTAAGAAAGCCTAGAAATTTGGTTAAATGACGACACTTATTAGCTGACAACATGGGGATTAGTATATAATATATGCTCACATACTTGTATATATTAAAATAAATATAAAGATCGTTTCAGTAGTTGCATTGGACTTTTTTTCATTTCCCTGATATTATTTTTTGATTAGTTGCATACTTGCATTGAATCTGTTATGTAAACATAAGTATAAAACAATTAATTTCTGTAGTCGATTGATCTAGTTTATATTAGTTGAAGTTGACTCTTACTTCTTTGTATATAACCGTTGCAGATTCACAAAAGCATTAATTATATATCGCAGATTATATTAGTTTATGTTTCAGTCCATAAATATGATTTCTTAAAGAATCACATGCATATACATGCTGTTAAACAACTATTTATAATATGTCATTTAAAATATATTTTTCAAAATTAATCAGGGTAGCTCTTTACAAAAATTATATATCATTTTTCGTTGGATACATTATATCCTTTTAGTATTGAATCTAATTAATGAAGATGTCGACAAAAAAAAAAGAATCTAATGAAGATTGTATGTTAAAATAACATAGTGATCCAACTTATACATGAATTAATGAACCATGAATATGATCTTTCTTGGTCATTCTTCATATATATATATATCATAGACTGATGTACATGGCTTAAACAAAGATGATATCGTGTTGCTCTTAATTGAGTTAGGTACGATGATTTGCTCAAAATATATTATGGTGTTTCTTTATATGTGAATTAACTAATAATACTAATTTTCTGGCATGATTTATAGCAAAAGAAAAACAACAACTTATGATTAATGAGAGGCCAGGTGATGTGAAGCTTGTAATTCCCAATCAGATATCCAATAAATGCATGGACACCCGATATATATATATATATATATATATATATATATATTTATATTCCTAGTCTATCAATGAGAATATCCTGTAGTATACATCCATTAACAATATCAAGGAGTTAATTAGATCAAGCACTTATAAGATTTCAAATTGTAAATAATCTATATTGCTGCTAATCATATGAAAGAATAAAAATTTCAGTCCTAAGGAATGAAGATCAATCATATATATATGCCCACATAGCTTCATTATAAAACACAAAGAATCTAACAAAGAGAACAAGTTTTAATAAAAGATCAATAGAAAACACACAAGTGAGTGAAATTTAGCAAATAAAAATCATCATAGTCAGGATACACTATATAGCTCACTAGTAGCAAACTGCAACTGACAAGTTTTTCTTCATCATATTATATGATAATAATAAACATCATGATCATAGAGTTCTTATTGTTAAACTTCTGTAAAAAATTTTAAAAAGCCATTTTAAACGTACGTTAAAATCCTGACCTAGCTTGAGCCCAACCATAAGCTTCTTGGCCACTCATCTGTCCTCCTCCTCCACCACCACTTCCACCGCCGCCATTAGAAACAAGATTTCCCGGCATATTATACACCGGAAGTCCCTGGTTACCATCTCCTCCACCACCTCCACTACTCAACGGTGAACCTCCACCTCCGAGCTGCCCTGGAACCCCTCCTCCGCCGCTTCCTCCACCGCCTCTCTCAGGCGCCACCTCTTCCTCCTCCAAAGGCAATCTCTCATAAGTAGCGTTTGAAAACGTGGCTGCGATTAGCATCACTGGACCAGCTGCCATCAATGGACCCACCACACTTCCTCCAACAACCTGACCTTGACCACCGGCTAAGTAGATAGTTAAACCGGTTGAGCCAGGTGGAGCCGGTCCAGGCAAGAAAGAACCGGTTAAAGAAAGAATCTCAAACCTCCCTTGTAAAGCCAAAACAGCCGCACCACCACCAGGAGCTGGAGGAACAGCAGCAGCCGATGGTTGACGGAGAGTTACATTAGCCACCGTGCCGTTACCACTCAAGATACATATGCCACGTTGTCTCCTCCTAGCGAAAGTAGCTAGGGTTTCAATAACATCAGTACCACTAGCAATCTCCATGACATGGCTCTTGAGAGCGTTGGGAGAGTCGCGCGTGACGAAGATCGGTGGCTTTGGTTTGTTCTTGGAACCAGCAGGACGTCCACGTGGACGGCGCGTGGGTGCTTCCACGGCTCCTTCACGTGGCTCGTGGTCTTCGCCGCTCATGTTGTCTCTATCTTCCTCGTTGTTATTGTTGTCGACTTCTTGATGGTGATGATGGTTGTTGTTAGAGTCCATGGCCATGTTCATGGAGATGTGAAGATCTGGTTTCGAAGAACTAGGCGGCGTCGTATCGAGACCGGAGAGATTAACTTGCCCTGTCCACCACGGATTCGCCATAAGAAAACCCTAGAAAAGATTATAAGTGGAACCCTAATAAAGATAAGTGGGCTTTTAGAAGAGATTAAGAACCGAGAAAATCTAAGAAGTGGCGGAGATAAGGGATTTTCTCAGATCTTGATTTTTTTTAGAAAACAGTATTTGACAAGTTTTTGTGTTGTGAGAAACACAAGACAAAGAAAAGAGGGTTTAATTAAAAAGAAGACGACAAAGAATGATACTACTACTAAGCAAGAAAGAGAAAAGATGTAATGTATAAGCTATCTTATTAAATAAGTGGGAACCATATGTATTATACATATATAAAACTATAAATCAATTGGAAAAAAGGAAGAAACAAAATATAGAAAAATAACAAATCCCCCAACCCAAGGCTTAAAATGTGTGACATAGTTATATTTACCACAATAAAAAAAATATATATATATAAATTTTAGAATAAAATCTTATTCCAAATAGGATACAAAGTCATCTTGGGTTTTGTTTGGAAAAATTTAATGACATTGTTATTGTGAGATCATTATCCACTTGACCTAAGGTTTTTTCACAACTAACTCATATTGCCAACAAAAAATCATATACAAATGATTTTACTCGACAAATTTGTAAATAATCAGTTACATAAAAAAAAAATTAAAACAAGGAAAAAAAATATATTCTGATAATTTATCTGTTATTCATTTTAAAATCTATACCGAATGATCAAGCTTAAACCATTGACGATCGTTATACAACACATAAGTTTTTCTAATCAGTAATCAGTGACCACCATATTCTGACATTTGTATATTATAATTGGTTAAGATAATTTTATTTAAAACTTGTCATTTTATAATTTGTCTTTTATAAGTTAGCGTTATAATTGATGTGTGGGGTCGAGCGCCGAGGTTGAACAAATGGGGCGCACGATCGTTTTCCCACTACTATTATTTTATACATTTCGAAAGTTGAAATCATATTGTTTCTTCTAATAATTAAAACAGTATACTATAACATCTTCGCAGTATTCATTGGATCGAAATTAAAATACTTACAAAGCGAATATATTAACAATCACATAGACAAGATGTGTGTGTGATTTGCTACTGTTTGATTAAATAGTTGGATATTCAAAGAGTTTAATAAAAACTTCGGTAGTCACACATCATTTATAACACTAACCTATAAAAGACATGTAATCTTAATTATTGACAGACATATATACACAAATGTGATAACTAATAACATTAGAATTTAGAATCTTTTTCAAGGTAACATGTAACAAAGTCTTTTTCTTCGAATTATAGATTAATTAAATCCTTTATAAACATCTTACAAGAACAAAACATTAAAATATAATGCTGAGTTTACATTGGTTAAGCAGGTATGTTTGCATTATATAATATTTTAAAAATATTTGTTCAACTCATTTAAAATTATAATAATGGGGTCAAATATAATTGGTAGAGAAGCAAGTTGTATATGTAAACGCATGAACAGTTAGGAACCTGATTAGAATACCAAAGTTAATCAAAGCATATTTACTAAAGGTTGATTAAGATTTACATTCTTAGCACACACAAAAAAACTAAAGGTTGTTTAAGAGGACAACTTACTTGTAGCAAAATAAGGTTTTTTCTAATTATTAATGTAATCTATATGACTCTACATGGCAAACGTAACCAATAAGTTTTTTACAGCCACCTCCTCATTACCTTATTCTCCATAGTCTAATGTAAGGTTAAGCATCTTCTAAATGTAATCTTATTTCTTAAAGACGATATATATGTTTCACCCAAAAAGAAAACTAAAATTATCGAAATTTTGAAAGTCGTCTACTTAGTCTTTTCTACTGACCTTTTTTTCCTACTCAACAACTCTCAACTAAAACATAATCTATATATAAATATAGGTACAACATTACTTATTGATTAATTTAATCGAGGTAGTCAAAAAAGGCAAAGAGTAGTTGAACTCCTCGGGACTACATCATAACACACAATAATGAGACAAGAAACAAACTTAACTATGTAAAATAAACTATACCACTTATAATCTTTGCATCTTCGCATATATATGACTATGAAACCACATTTGAACACATGATATCAACCGAATTATTCATTTCCTTCAATTCTGTTTTTTTCTCTCTACTTGATTTTGTGTTGCCCAACTTTGCATACCTTGAATATTCCTAGCAGATATAAACATCAAGGTTTAGAGCATATATTGAATTTGAATAAATAAACAAATAACTCCGGTTTATCATGTTATGTTAAAAAGAAGACAAAGTTATAGTATTTTTTTGCTTATTTTTCTATTGCAGTTCATCTATTAACTACACAACATAAAACATAGTAATAGTTCCTTAACATTCAACTTACAAAAAAACCACAGAATTTTACCCTTTAAATTTTGTATTTTTGTTATGTTGGAGAAAATTAGTACACTTCCCTGGTGTTTGTAAAAGAAACTACTAAAGAAAAAAAAGAAAAAAAACTGAAATCTAATTGGGCCGAGAATCTATGATTTTGTATTTGTTTAAAGGCCCAACAACGACGAACAGAGTTTGTTTTTGGGGTCGGCTCTTTGATCGTCTTTTTCTTCATCTTCTCCGGTCGACGAAGCCGAGCGAGAGAGAAAGCGAGATATGGCGGAGAATCTATTCGAAGGTCTTCCTGCTCCTTCTTCTTCTTCTCTGCATCAAGACGTTCCAATTTCTTCAAAACCAGACGAATCGAAGAATGATAGTTCCTCATCAGCTCCGACTCTGGTTCTCAAAAGTTCCCTGAAGCGATTGAAACCGTCAGATTCTGCACCTGAAGTCTCAGGTAAGCTAAATTCTCCAACAATCTCTCTCGTAGCTCTGTAATTCGACGTTGAATTGCTTTTCTAATACAACATTTGAAAAAATATTGATCTTACCTTGAAGATTAGGGCTCTGAACTCGAGATTAGGTTACTGATCTGAATTTTGATCTTACCTTGAAGTTTAGAGTGAACTTGAAATTAGATAAATCTAGTTACTTACTGATTTGAGCTATATTCTACAGCGGCTCCTCCTGTGCTCAAGAGTGCACTAAAGAGGTCAAAAGCAGCAGAATCTACACCGGAACTAGAACCGGAAGATATGGTTGAGGTGCCTAAAAGGCGTATACAGTTTAAGACATCGACGGATGCATCAGAAGAGCAAGTGATAGAAGCAATGCAGAAGATTACATCTCACATCAAGAATCCTTCAAAGTTCTCTAAAGCTTCAAAGCTTGCTATACGGATGATTCAAGCTGGAAGTGTGAAGCCAGAGACAAGTAGCCATTTCATTGCGTTACTTGAAGCTGCTATGTCGTCTAAAACTCCTTGTACTGATCGATTGGTTCGAGCAGATTATCATGCGTTGTTTTCAGCAGCACAGGACGCAACAGAGGTAAATTGATAAAATTCTTGGTTTAGGATATTTAGCATATGGAGAAGAGGAAGAGATATTGATGAATGTTCCTATCTTTTGATCTTTATGTAGTGCCTTAATAAAAACCAGAGGAACTTGTTGACCATATGGACAATGAAAGCAGTTGTGGCGAATGACCTCTTTACTGATGACAGCTTTATGGTAAGAACTCCTTGTACCTTTGTTACTGACTTATACCGATATTTTGGACTATGATTGGCCTTGACTATAGATTGCGTTGTCACTGTGTTATGACCTGTAGTGTGGATATTGGCTTGAATCACTATACTCTGAGAATTCTTAGAGTCTGACATCGATTGCTTCTTTGCTCTTCTAGTTTTCCAAGACTGCTACTCATTTAAAGGAGGCTATATCTGATCTTCCTGTTGCAACCGAGGAAGATGACGCAGAAGAAGCAGCTGCTCTTGAAGAAACGGCTGTAAAGAACAATGGAGATGGCCAGACAACACAGGACGCGGCTAAGGCTGGTTCAGCTGGAGGTCAAGAGGATGTTGAGTCTGATGATCCCTTTGGGCTCGATGCCTTGATTCCCTGTTCTGGGAGGAAAAATGGTAAAACAAAGATAAGGAAAACGACTGAAGATACAGATGCTGAAGAGAAGAAGAGGTTTCTCAGGTCAAAACGAGAAGCTTTGATTACATGCCTGGAGATTGCTGCACGTCGTTACAAAGTTCCATGGTAAGGATCATTCCATCATTCATAGTACTCCTTGATTTAAGTTGAGCTCATTGAATTTGTTATCATGTCGAACCACAAAATTAAGGAATGTTTGGATTCATTTTTAGGTGCCAAACTGTTATAGACATATTGGTGAAACATGCATTTGAGAACGTGTCAAGGTTCACAACAAAGCAGAGGCAAGCAGTGGAGAAACTCTGGGCTTCTGTACGAGAACAACATATCCGTAGGAAGCAAGGCAAATCCGCGACAGGAAAACTTGATGTGACAGCATTCGAATCTCTTCAGGATAAGTATTCCAACGAGACAATGAGCATCCGGCGCTCAGTAGGAGCCAGCGGTGAACGCCGGGCACAGCAATGGCTTGGTTAATAGACATTCACCAGCATAAGTGTAATTGGCATGATCTGTTGACTGAGAGACTAAGACAGCTAGATAAAATATCTGTTTTGTTGTTTTTCTAAATTTGGCTTGTTTTTATTATTTTTCCTCTTAAACCACAACTAAAAAGAGGGTTTACATATTGTAAAATCACCGAGAATTTGTAATGGGCTAATTGGCTATTGCATAATTAAAAAATTTAGTGAAATCAAACAGTAGAATAAAATTAGTGGAATAGAAATAATAGAAGAATTTTTTATTCTACTCATTCTTCTAAAAAATTTGTAGAGGAATAAGTTTTGAAGAATTTATGTAAAAAAGATTTCTACTAATTTTTGTTGTCGATTGATAAATTTTTAGAGTAATACCTAATTACTATGCAACCAGCGGTAATTTTATTGTTTTTGCAAAAAAGGTAATTCTCTCGTATCTTTATGAAATTACGATGAGAAAATTTAGACCGTATAAATCGTTGATTTAGAAGATTGCTAAACTGGTTCAGGAGTTTGGTTCTATAATATTTCTAATTGGGCTCAAACAATAGGCCCAGGACCTTGTAACTTTTTTTTTTGACGTATTCTTTTTCTTTGTTTTGCTATTGAAAACCAATTTACAAAAAAATAACTACTAAGTATCCAAATAAAAACAAAGATTACGTAAATAATTTTTAAAAAAAGTAAAAAGAAAAATTATGTTTCTATTAATAATCTTTCCTTTTTCTGTCTACGTTTCTATTAATAATCTTTTCTAGGTAATCTTATGAAAATTTACATAAATAATCTTAGCATACAATAAATTTATAATTGGATGGAGACCACTAATTTCATGAGAAATATATTTTGGGAATAATTTTATAAGAACCATACATTTTATATATCTACTAATTCCGTTTAATTTTCTTTTTCAATTGCATGAGCCACCACAGTGCTAATTCCATTGGTTAAATGTCACGCGTTAGCCATAATACATGGTTTTTAAATCATTAGTTAGTCTTTGACAAAAAGAAAACTAAATCACATCAAATTTACTTATGTTTTTTTTTTTTTGAAAATTATTTACTTATGTTTTGCAATAAAAAAAACTTTTATATTACTATATTTTGCTTAGATTTTACTTTTAAAGAATTTAACTGTGAATTGCTTTGATGATAACAATATCTTTATATAGATTGGAAATATCAATAAAAGAAAATTGTGGAACAAATATGCAATAATTTATTAACATTTTTGTGTATTTTGAATTTATTGTTTGAATCTAGTTATTGACTCTTTATATATATGTAGCTTTGATGAATTGTTTCATAAATTTAAAAGAAATTAACTGTAAATTGCTTTGATGATAACGATATTTTTATATAGATTTTTCTTTTCTTTTTGCTAAAGATATATTTATATAGATTAGAAATGTCAATAAAGAGGATGATTTAGTTTGTTTGTTTTTCTAAATATCTGATATTATAACATTGGTCAATGATAATTTATTGCATACTATTTCATATATAATATTGTTGTGATAAGTACATTTCACACATTGTAGGTAGGTATAGAAATACATATCAACCCATATTTAGGTATGTCATCAGTTGAAATTATTAAATAGATATATGACATTCATCTGTATAGAAATCTGGACCAAGATTGTGTTGTTCGTTTAGTTTGTCTATTAATCAAAACTGAAACGTTAATGGAGGAAAAAAAAAGTATAGGGTGTGCCAATTGGCAAACAAAATCAATGGTGCGATTAATTGAGTTTCGATGGTTAATTTGTTGAAAATTTTAGAGTGACTTTTTTGTCATCGAACAACATTTTGCTCTGTCTTACAACAATAAGTTTCAATCTTTATCCAAAAATGTTACATGATCATAATATATATGCCTCAATATAATCTATAACAAGCACATTGGTATTGACTATTGAATTCTATATTCATCAGTCCCAGTTCTGATGACTCTCTTCCCAATCATCATCATCTTCTCTCGGTGGCCTCACCACCAAAACAACCACTCCTAAACTCTCCTTCACATTCCCCGCCTTCAACACCGATCCTTTCTCCAACTTCAATCCATTCTCAACCGCCACAAGATAATATCCATCATCAGCATCCACCACATTCCTCTCCCTATCCGCTACAACAAGTAAAGGCTCCTCTTTCCCATCCCAAGGCAACACTTTCCTATCATCCCTAAACGAAACTGCAATACCGCCTTTTCCAATCGCAGCCACGGGGTTCCAGCTCGGCAATACCACCCATCTCTTCCACCCTTTCTCCGCTTCAACAACTTTGAAATCTCCTCCTGAGATAATCTCCATTGGAGCTTCGAGTATCTTCTTTTCACCTTCTGCTGCTTTACAAACCGGTAAAACAATCACCGAGCTCGCTCCTGCTACTTCTCCGAATTTCAACCTCACTACAGGAATCTTAACAGCTTTAACTTCCTCAACCTTCTTCTTCTTCACCTCCTCTTCATCATCCTCTTTCCCACCATGTAACTCTCTATCTAACTTCTTCTTCGCCTTTCCGGATTCCGCAGCATCCAACGCTTGTTGAAGCATACTAGTTCTCTGCTCAGACGGATTCTTGTTCTCTCTACTCTGTCTATAATACAAGAAAGCTAAACAATCTCCAGGCAAATTGTAATCAAAATCTAACCAACCAACATCACCACGTCTATTAGGATAATCTTTAATAGCTCTAGCTAAATCCTGAGCCTTTTTAGAATCAAAACTCCGATCAATTACATATTTAGCTGCAGCTACACGTTGCGTGGTGCTCAAGAGACGAATCTCGTATAAAAGCTCTGCACCACCAGTGTCAAAAGCTGCGATAAGCTCTGGTTCGTGGAGAGACTGAACAATGGAGTCACGAACTTGAGCTCCGACTATAAGACGGTTCTGTTCGATGCTCGAGATTCCGGTGAGTTCTTCGATGTTCGGTGGAGTGAGACCGTCACTGTAGAGGGAGGAGATGAGTGGTGCGTATTCGAACCAGAGAGCCATACGACCGGCGAGGATCTCGATTTTGCCGGCGGAGTCTAGTGAGCGGAATTTGGAAGGAACAGGGGAGGATGGTGGTCGGAATGGTTGGTAAAGGTTCTGTCTTGGTGGTGGGTTTTTGGGGATGAAGCCTGTGTTGCTTGGTTTACCGGTTATGGCGACGGTTATTGTACGGAGTGGTTGGTTTACGGGTCGGGTTAATGGGGTTGTGGATGATGATGATAAGCCATGGGTTGTGGTGAAGATTGAGGATTTGAGAATGTTGGAAGTGAGAGAAAGCATTGTGAGTTGCAGAGTGGAAGATTTGAAGATGAAGATGGTGTGTGGTAATTTTGCCTTATCTCTCGAAATAAAAGGCGAGAAAAACCGAAATGTATTAAACCGATGTGAAATCGGATGTGAACCCGGGTTGGTATGATTCGAATATTCGCGCGAGATATTTTCGTCTTTAACTGTCCTAGATATTTGCTCTTTTCTGTAAATAAAAGATGATAAGAGGACATAATTGTCTTCTTCTTTTAGTTTTTTTTTTTGTTAAATAGAGTTTAAATTATACAATCTTCCATTTTTGTTTTTAGTTTTAGAGTAAAATAATGAGTATGTAAAATCTATTTTTTATATCAATTCAAAATTTGTTGTGAAACTAACTTCATTATATTTTTTTATCACTACCCAACTTCATCAAATTACATCAATTAAATTATGTAACAAAAATATCTTGATAAAATTATATCGATATGAGAGACTCTAAATATTTTGAACTTTTCACAAACCCACCCTCTATCATCGACTTAGTTACTGCATTTACAAAACTTTTCTGATTCTCTATTGAATCATTTTTTATAAAAATATATTAAAATCATTATTATTGAAGGAATTGGAACTTATATACAAGAAAGTGAAATAATTCATCACAATTACGGTAAAAAAATGATTGATTTGATATCATGAATAAAAATTTTAATTTTACATATGTTTGATTCACATCAAAAACTTAATGTGGTATATTTGATAATACAAAGTGTATAATGTTTTGTATGGCCTATGTTTTTTTAGTTGGGGAAATTTAGTACCTAAAAGTAAATTAATTTCCAGTTTCATTAAAGATATGGTAGTCTTGTTTCTTATGAAAAATATGTGATGGTCAACCTTTAACAAATTTGAATTATTGGTTGAAACTTTTTTCACAAATGTACAACAAAATCAATCTAACATTTTAACTTGGCTAGTAAAAAAAAAAATTTATATAGTGAAATGTTTATATATATTCCTATTAACCTTGATATTAAATAAATTATATGGAAAGAAGAATAAACATGAATCATAACGCTTGTTATAAATATAGTTCTCTATCTATGATTGTCTTATGCATGTGTACGTGCCTGAGTGTATATGTATACTAAATTGTTATTCTACTATACACAATCAAAACACTTTATAGTATGTATACATACGTCATCATATACCAATCAATTATGTTCCCAACTTCCCATTATGTTTTCGATTAGCAATGATATATTATTGTGAACTCATCATGTCTGAATGCTTTTGGATTAGGCATCTATCAAATAATACATTTACATGATATTTCCATTTATTATGACACTCAAAGAACTTATAATTTCAGTTATATAATCACATCAATAATCTGACTTTTGTATATTTTCCTCGTTTTAATATTATACAACAAGGTCTTTTTACAATGACGATATGTTAAACATAAAACATATCCGTTTTCACTTATAATTTGACTCCCTAACTTTTTTTTTTTTTTGTAATATATATAATAAAATACTTGATACAGTTCATATCTAATCGTAGCCTCTCATCTTCTCCAAAATTGTAGTGAACATCAAAATAGTAGATACCGAATATACATTCACTCAACAAGATGAACTGACACGTGGAAAATAGTATGGTGTCATTTGAGGCTTGCTTTTTACTTGTGGGAAGCTTGACTTTTGATACAGACTCTTAACGTTTATAACAGAACACTAGCTATTTAACGTTTCTTCTCTACAGCCAAATCGTAGAATTGTTAAAAACACAAACTACGTTCGACTAATTCGAATAGAGCATATACACAAAACTTTATTATCACTAGAATTAAAACTCTATAATACTCAAAATTTAATTGCTTTGAAGGTTTCCAAAGTTCATCATCCATGAATGACCTGAAAATTATTCATTAATGTTTCAATTAGCAAAACATTTTGAATATTTGAAATTCGAAACAGAGGTAACATTAAACTTACGAAGAGCATCTTCAGCAGAGAATCTTCTAGAAACATCTCGACAAATCATTTTCCTCAAAAGATCCTTCGCTTCAACAGAAACAGATCCAAAATTCTTCGCCGGAAACCTCAAATTCCCTCTCAAAATCGACTCGAAAATCTCCTCCGCAGTCTCACCGTTAAACGGTGGTTCTCCGGCTAACATAGTGTAAATCACAACACCAACGCTCCACACATCAACCTTCTCATCATATCTCCTCCCCATAACAACCTCCGGAGCTACATAATACGGTGTACCAACAACTCCCTCCGCCGTCTCCGTCTTCTCCACACCTAACCACACCGCAGATCCAAAATCACAAAGCTTAACTCCACCGTTACCTAAATCAACCAAAACATTATCCGGCTTCACATCACGATGAACAACACCGCATCGGTGACAATGAGCCAACGCGGAGAGAATCTGCCTCGCGTAAGAAGCGGTTTCCGATTCCGATAACCGTCCGCCGTTAGAAATCAACCGATCGTAAACCGTAATCGACGGATCTACCAACTCCATGACGATCGCCAACGAATCATCCGATTCGAATAGATCGTAGATCCGTACGATATTCGGATGCGGAGGTAACATCGCCATGATTCTCGGCTCCGTCTCGATACACTCGCGATCCAACGCGTCGAGGAGGAGGCGTTTGTCGATCGTTTTGCAGGCGTAGAATTCTTTAGTCGTCGGGGAGAAGCAGCGAGTGATTGTTCCGAATTTGCCACGGCCGATCTCGTCGCAGATTTGGTAGTTGGTTTCGAGTTCGAATTCTCCGGTCATCGGAATATTCTGTTTTAGGATTCTGTGGGTTTCCTTTCGTATCTCTCGTTGATTCACGTGGTGGGTTTTATAGAGGAAATAGGAATCAAGATTCTAAAAAGGGAATATTCCGTTTAAGGAGAGGTTAAATAGTGTTTCTGTTATAAACGTTAGAGTTTAATTCGGTATCGAAAGTCAAGCTTCGAGACGTAAGAGCAAGTGAGTAACAGACGGCGCCGTTAATTGACTCCACGTTATTTTATTTCTGTTGATTCGGTATTTTTTTTTTTTAATATTCCTTACCTTGTTGGAGAAATGTTGAATGAATATTGGGTATTACTTCTGTTATTATTTATTAATATTCATTATAATATTGGAGATGTACAGAATATCTAAAACTTTTAAATGTGCATTAGAACTTGTATCAGGTAATTTTTTATACATGGAATCTTTACATATAGAAAAAAAAACAAAGTAATTGAGTCAAATTATTAGTGAAATTGCTGATAAATATGCTTAACATGTCCTTATTGCAAAGACTGGGTTATATAATAGTATAAAAACGAGGAAAACATACAAAAAATCGTGTTATCTTGATGTGATTATGTAACTATATAATATAAGACCATTAGTGACCCATAAGTAGTTTTCAAATGACAAATATGATAAACTCTACAATAGTTAAAGGTCGGCCCATTATAGAGAATGCAACAAGTGGCATGCTTATTAGCCATCTCTAATAATTGTAGTGTTATATACTTAGTTTAGTGCATTATTAATTAGTCAATTATCTAAAGGCTGCACCTGAATCTAAGACAAAGTTTTCGTAAATTTTGTTGGTGGTGGTGTTATTTGTGTTGTTTTCACGATTTATTTAAAACCTATATGGAAAAGAATATTAGTATGTGTTTTTTGTTTTTTGTCAACTAGTATGTGTTTTAATAAATGAAAAAGAATATTAGTATGTGTTTTAATAAATAGAAAATAATATTCGTTTTGCATTTTTTTAATTCTCTGTAAAAGTATTATCATTATTCATAGATACCTTATCCAGAAGCATTGAGACATGATACGTCGTTAACAATCAATAATACACTATCATTAATCAAAACATAATTGATAGGTTTTTTATGACGTATGTATACACTATATACAAGTCTCGATCTCATGATGACAATACAAAAATACATGTCTCGTTCTTATTAGCGAGAGCACGGAGCCGCATGGTTATGGATTGATATCAATTTTTTATTAGAGTATAGTTCAACTATTAACTGGGATGCTGCCATCAGATTTTCCAAAATAGCCGATGTATACATTCGTCCACTAAAGACTGGAGTGATATAAAAATTTGTATTTGTAAGAGTATAAATTGATTAAAAAAAACGAAAAAGACAAGAAACGTTCGTGATGGGACTCGAACCCACAATCTCCCGCTTCGGAGGCGAGCGCCTTATCCATTAGGCCACACAAACATGTATAAGATGTATTCATTGTATATAATAGATAGTGTAGAAAATCACACACATATGGTTTATGCATGGTAGTGTGATTATATCATATATTGGTTTGGAGAATTACTCTCTTTTTTTTTTTTTTTAATATGTTGGGGTATATAATCCTAGAATAATCAAATACTAAGTTTACTCCATACATGTAGATTAACACATATGTGAACTTTTCTAGTTTTGTAAATGTTTTAAACTTTTAATCTAATATTAACAACTTTTTATCATATGCTTATTTGCTTTTCCATTGAAAAATTTATATATTAAAAAAAAAAAAAAAAACTGAAAAAGTAGTCTGCAATAATATAAGAGTTCAGGCAGAAAACGTACGTTACGAAAACTTTACTTTACCACTTTGTCATTATGCACCCAACGTTTATTTGGTTGGACCGATTCTTCTTTTCTCTTAGATTCTCCGTCATCTTCATTTCGTATTAGATTTGTTCACTCACTCTCTTGGTCACTCTCTTGATCGAACACACATTTCTTATCATCTTCAACAAGAAAAAAAGGTCTAGCCTGAATAACCTAGTATGATTACTGATCAATAGTATTTATTTTGTGTCTTCTAATAGAATTTTTCTGTATGTTATATTTTTGTGGTATAGCCAAATATTGTCAAGATGGTAACGACAACTACAAGAACCGTAGATCTTCGGTCCGACACGGTGACCAAACCTACCGAGTCAATGCGTGTAGCGATGTCAAAAGCCGAAGTAGACGACGATGTTTTAGGGAACGATCCAACGGCCTTACGTTTGGAGAAAGAAGTGGCGGAGATAGCCGGGAAAGAGGCGGCTATGTTTGTACCATCGGGGACAATGGGGAATCTGATAAGTGTGTTGGTCCATTGTGACGAGAGAGGGAGTGAGATCATTCTTGGAGATGATTCTCACATTCATATATATGAAAACGGAGGCGTTTCGGGTCTCGGTGGTGTGCATCCTAGGACGGTTAAGAACGAAGAGGACGGGACGATGGAGATTGGTGCTATTGAAGCTGCCGTGAGGGGTCCTAAAGGAGATCTTCATCATCCGGTTACTAAGCTTATTTGTCTTGAGAACACTCAAGCAAAGTAAGTTTTGTCTTGTGAAAAATATGTTAGCGATATGAATTATTTGTAGTCCGGTTAGCTAGACACTTTGATTTTTTGTCACATTTGTGGTTTAACAAAAATGGAGTTTGTTGATGCAGTTGTGGCGGTAGGTGTCTGCCTGTAGACTATATAGACAAAGTGGGAGAACTAGCCAAGAAACATGGCTTGAAGCTTCACATGGACGGAGCTCGGATCTTCAACGCTTCTATTGTTAGTATACAATTCATGATCATATACACATTTTTGCCGATTATTGTACTTGTATATGTGGATGTTTTCTAGCTTATGAGTTTGTCTTTTCAATTTGGTAGGCACTTGGAGTCCCGGTGAAGAGGATTGTTCAAGCAGCTGATTCTGTTTCGGTAAGACTAATCGTCAAACGCTGTCCTATGTAACGTTATGGTCTAACTTTTAATGTCTTAATGTTTAAAAATTACGGTTGAAATCTAAACCGGTCACTCGATGCGACTAGATTTGTTTGTCCAAAGGTATAGGAGCACCCGTCGGTTCAGTAATCGTTGGCAGTAAAAGGTTCATCACCAAAGTAAGTAGCTATGAATTAACTTGATATGATTATGTAGCAATATATTACCTCTGTTCGAGTACTTAATTATCAACATGAAATGAAGGCGAGGTGGTTAAGGAAAACATTAGGTGGAGGAATGAGACAGATCGGTGTGCTCTGTGCTGCAGCATTGGTGGCTCTCAATGAAAATGTCGCCAAGCTCGAAGATGACCACAAGAGAGCCAAGACCTTGGCAGGTGATAATTACTCGAATTCATGGTTAATTTCTATCCGGAATTTTAAATTGATTATATGAGAATGTTAACCGGTTTTTGGTTTTATGCATTACCAGAGGGACTGAACCTGATTGAAAGGTTAAGAGTGAATGTGGCCGCAGTGGAAACAAACATCGTAAGTATACTAAAACGAATGATTGGTTATATCTAGACTAACTGATTAGCTCGAGTCCGGTTAAACTGAATCAAAGCTATTTACCGGTAATAAGTAAGGTTAGTTAAGCGGATTTTACATGTCTATGAGCAGATATATGTAGATATACCAGAAGATCCAAATTTTGGAGCAGAAGATGCATGTAAGAGTTTGGAGGATCTTGGTGTGCTTGTTATACCTCAAGCTACATTCAGGTAACACAAAAGAGAGATGATTAATGGGCCGTAGGCTTTACGAGATGGATAGGCCCATCTGATAACTTTTGTTTTCCCCACGTTAAATACTTAAACGGTAACTTTGAGTTTATGTTTGTGTGCATATACACAGAATCAGGATTGTTCTACACCACCAAATCTCAAATAACGACGTCGAATATGTACTCTCTTGCTTTCAGAAAATATTCTAACTTGGTACCAGAAGAGAAAGAAGGCTTGATTTTAAATAATTTCAATTGTTGGACTGTGTAAGCTACTTATTGAATCTATTTTCTTGGTTTACAAATCAAAACCTTTGTTATTCAATAATTGTTACAATAAGTTATTATAATTCAAGTTATCCAACTACTCTGAAATGACTTTAATTTTTGAACATTTCAAACAACATGAACTATTTCACTTCATTTTCTAAAAAAAAAAATATAATGAAACAACTGAATTATATCCATTGGTCCAGATAAAACCTCTCTAGACTAAACAACAGTTGATATAGACACATATGTAATTATTCAAACAAGTTTTGAATAAAACAAAGGGCGAGCAGGTTTTTTCATATTCAAGAACATACATATTAAATTATTCTACTATTAGGGTTTGCCTTTAACGTAAACGCCAGTATTTAATTATCTCTTTGTTTTTTATGTATTTTTTTTTCCACTTCACAGTCTATACACGGGTTAGAGATTTCGGAGACATGACTATTTTCATCAATTAATACAAGCAAAAATTGTTGGATTTTAAAAAGATTTCTTGATTTTTAATTTTTTAATCATGTAAACTGAAAATTTCACGTCCGTTGAAACTTGGTTTGTATCCGTATCGGTATCGACATGATTCATAAATTGTACTATAAATATAACTAGTTTTTTTTCCTTGTTCTAGGTTTTTGAAAACTATATATTATATCGGAAGTGGTTTCTCTTCAAGTATTATCTATCCATCACTATCTATCAGACTATCACTGTCGAAATCGAAAGCTGTGTATTTGAAAATGACATAACGAAAGCATTAATGAGTTACTAATTAACTTGATTGTTTTTTTGGTTCCAAAAAAAAAAAACTTGATTGTTTTTTGTCTCAATTTAAAATATCTAGGTCCTCATTATGCAAACATATGTTACAATTAATTCCCTAAAATTTAGATTGCAAAAAAAAAAAAAAGAAGAAGTTAAATTGCTACCTACATGATTTTTTGAACTAAAACATCTATTTGGAGGAACCATAATTCATGTATTGTAGTGAACGTAACCTTAATTTGAAAACAATATATCCTCAAATAATTCTAACTTAATTAAATGATTATAAACGTATGTATCTGTAATATAAAATTATGAATCAAAATCACTAATTTATCTGTCAATAACACACACAGTTTTTTCTTTTCTTTTGATCATCTGAGATATTAAAGAAAAAGAAAGGTAGAAGTAAAAGTTTTACACAGACAATTACATTTATCTACTGATGTGCCAAATAATTTGAATTAGTAAATGAAATGAAAGAAAAAAAATGATGAAAAGAGCCAAATAATTTGAATTAGTAAATGAAATGAAAGAGAAAAAAATGATGAAAAGAATTGTGTCTCTTTCTGTAGTTGACCCATTAGTCTTTTGTGTCTCGATCTTACCTATTATAGACTTACCTTTTTACACACTGTGTAACACCAAGTCCTCTCCTCCTATTTCTTTTCCTCTTTTGTGTCTTTAATGGAATATTTATGAGATTTCTGATGATCAGTCTCATCTTGTTTCCCTCTCTCTCATCTGTAAATTGATATTTTTGCAAAGCTATATTATATATAATATAGTATAGGAAAGAGTAAAACACTAAAAAAAAATAGTAGAAAAAGGAAAAAAATCCTACTTTTGATATCTCCCACTTATATATCTATCCATCTTCTTCAAAGAAGCAAGAGAAAGAAAAAAAAAAATCTCTTCTTGTTTTTTGCAGGTTGTTCCCTTTTGCCTCACCATTTTCAGCAAAAAAATATCCACCACCACCAACATCATCATCTTCTGATCTATCCTTTTCACAAGATCACCATCATTTTCTGTTGTACCAGGAAATATCCAAGTACTCTCTCTATCTCTCTTTAACTATTTTTGTAATTAATGAGCCAAAATGTAATTTACTTATCAACTTGTATATCTTAATCATAATTTTACACCACTCAAAATCCTAAGTTTGATTTTTGTTTTGTTTTTGTAGCTATGGATTTGATTTCTCAAGAACACCACAACAACAACCATAATACCACTTTCTCCACACAAACTCTTTCTTCTTCTTCTTCTTCATCTTCTTCTGCTCCACCTTCCTCAAGCCGCTACGAGAACCAAAAACGCCGTGATTGGAACACTTTCTGTCAATACCTCAGAAACCATCGTCCGCCACTTTCTTTACCATCTTGTAGCGGAGCACATGTTCTTGAGTTCTTGCGTTACCTTGACCAGTTCGGCAAAACCAAAGTCCATCACCAAAACTGTCCCTTCTTTGGTCTCCCCAATCCTCCGGCTCCTTGTCCTTGTCCTCTCCGACAAGCTTGGGGATCACTAGATGCTCTCATAGGTCGTCTCCGTGCTGCCTACGAGGAGAACGGTGGATCTCCCGAGACTAGTCCCTTTGGCTCACGTTCGGTTAGGATTTTCTTGAGGGAGGTTAGAGATTTCCAAGCTAAGGCTCGTGGTGTTAGCTACGAGAAGAAGAGGAAAAGGGTCAACAAGAACAAGCAGATAGCTCAGTCACAGTCGCAAGTGGTGACTCTACCGCAGCCGCATCAGGAGCAACAAGGTCAGTATGTGATGGCTAATTACCACCACAGTGCAACTTGATGATGATATTCGTATAAGTTTGTGCTTGAATTTAGCTATTTTATATGTACCGACCTTTGTATTTGTGTAATGTAATCCCTATCTACTTTACTTCATCCTGGTTATGATCTATTGTTTCTTTGAGCATTTTGTCTTTTCAATGACAAATAAATTTGGATTATGATTGGTATTAATCGATCCAATTCATATTTTGTTTATGAATATGTGTTTAGGCCTGTTTGTGTATCTACATGAATGTTTGTTATTAGATTCGATCACAATTACAAATCTTATCCTGTTATCTCTAGAAAACCTTTTCATTCCAGGTTCTTGTAAGAACAGGAATTTAATTAGTTTGCTAGGTCGGTTAATCATCTAAATGATTATGCTAAAGTCACAGTTAAGATAATAATACTACTTGTTAGGGTTTATATACTAGGCATGAAGACATATCAAGATTAATCTGACTCTCAAATGTGAAGTTGTGTAATAATGAATCTGTACATTTATTTTCCTATATAATTTTCAGTTTGATTCTCTAAATTTGTTGAAGGTTAGTTGTATTTTGGAATTAGAACTTGTGATAAACTATTGCATCAACCTAAAGCAATCTTTTAGGTTTTTTAGATCTTCATCTTCATGTCCATTAGTTTAGTTGAATTGGATCTTAAATAGACAAGAGTGCTTGGACAGAATGTTGAAGGGATCTACAACTACAAAAAGACAGACTAAGATCATATTTCCAATTTTTTTTTTAAATGTTAAATTATATTCAAAAGAAAAAAATAAAACTATTTTTCATACACATAGAAACCGAGCTTGAACTTCTCAAACGTAGCAGAATACACAACAACTTTTACATTCATAAAATGAAAGTTAGGTTAATATTCATAAAATGAAAGTTGTGGTTTTACAAAAGAGCTTAACCTATTACATTTTAAGACTTGCCAGAAAATATATAAGAAACAAAGTTACAAACTATTTGAGATGGCAACCGTAGGGCCATCATTAAGTCAAGGAATTGTTTCTGATGGCCAAAACGTCTGTGTCACATAAATAAACTATTTTTGTGACACAAATTTCTTGTAATATAAACAAAGGTTAATTTTTCAGGTTTAGTTCAGTCAACTTTATGATGATTAATTAGATTAGTAGTCTTAGTGTTATCTTATCGGTTATGGTTATTGAACGTATGATAAGGTTGAGATAGTTTGTTGTTTTTCTCATCTTCATATCCTTGTAATAAAATACTCACATATCTCACGGTCATGTAATAATTATACATCAAATTATGCACTATAGTTACAGTGACATTAGTTTAGCATGTATATATAATTGAACATGAGTGCGTGGAGAGAATGTTGTACTACTGTACAATTTTATAAAAAATGTAAAGGTAAATCTAAAACAGATCATAATTACAAAAAGACAAAGTAAGATGAAAATTTTCAATAATTGATGCCAGCTAACATTGTGACACAAATTTCTTAAATAGCCAAACATGGATTTGACACTTTTAGAATATTTTACACAAAATTTCCTCTCTTTTTTTGTTTTTTTTTAACTCTTCAACGTTAATGATGTCAACATTTTGTTACATGCCATTCTAGAATATCTGTGCCACTTGATTCCATAAGTTATATTTAAATGTATTCGAATTTGATTCCATAATTTATAAAAAAAATGTAGACAAAGACAGTGTCTGATTGTTTCACTATAACAATTAAATCGAACGGTCAAGATCAAAAACTATAGGAGAACGAGCTGTCATTCAATGCCACGTGTACATCTCTGATCTACGGTCCCTACATAACAGTTGTCTTCAGGCAGGAGCTCACGAGTTAAAAAATCGTGTGGACAAGATTCGTCGAAATCGCTCTGGCTAACAAGATCGTGCCACGTGAACAAATGAAAGGTAAGCATTAATGTGTCCGTACGAGGTAGGCTCTTGTAGCTGTGTAAGAAGAAGCATTTTAAATAAATTTTGTTGGAGTAACTTTTTTTTTTTTGCTTTATATAGCACAAACATGTGGAATTATGGATTTGGTATGTTTGGGAGGGACCTTTTTTCACAGTCTTTTAGATCTACTTTTGGATTATATCTTCAGAGTCTTCCACGTTTGAGGCACCAAATTTAAATGCAGCAGACTACACTTTTGGATTGTTGACCAGATTTTCTCATGGCATGTACCACATTTTTCTGTTTCAGAATTTCTTGTCAAAACCTAAAACCAACAAGAGAAATGGTTTGTAAAAAGTTTGTTTACTTTTTTTTTTCCAAAAGTCTGGATCCCACTTCTTGGAATTTTCTTAATGAAAAATCTATAGAGTGTGTATATTTGTAATTTATGACCCTTTAATTTGATGAATACTATGCAATAATCTTCATGAAAATTTGTTGACCAATTTTTATAACAACTCTTCTAAACCGAGATTATATTACTAACAATTAATTTTTCACTTGAATCTATTCATGATTGCGTAATTTCACAATTTACTACACATCCTGGTCTAAACCGGTTTAAAGTTGATTTTGTTGAATAGAGTAATGGGCTCGGCCCATAACATTTTTACTTCGTTTTTAGAAATTTCTGACCCAAAACATATTATTTAGAAGAAAAAGAAGCAAAAAAAACCCCAAATTTTGACGACGATCCTCTTTGCGATTTCTCGATTCCGACGATCTCTCTCCGATGTCAATCCCGCCGTCTTCTTCAGGTTCTTCTTCTACTTCGTCGTCTCAATACACGTACTCTGCTAATTCTTACTATTCCGCGGCGTATCAGCCTCCACAGCCTTACGTAGCGCCGTCTCCTGTTCCTGTGCCGCCGGTTGTTCCCATTCCCGGAGCCACCGTCTATCCTCAGCCTGTTGGTCCCGTTCCTGCCGTATATGCTTATCCTCAGTACCAGCAGGTTTGTGGGTTTTGATCAATTGAGAGTATTGATTGTTAGCTGTTTGTGAATTTGAGATTTAGGAATCGAATTAGGGTTTCGGAATTCATATGGTTTTGATTTTAGGGTTTTCGTGTTGTTTTTGTGATAGAAGTTTGGATTTACGAATATGTGATACTTGTCACTGAAGCTTTGTTCTTAATGAAATCTATGAATTATGAATCTCACATGTTTTTGTAGTTAAAGTTTTGATCTTTGGATTTGATTTTGTAGTTTAAGTAGAGAGATTGGTATGTTCATGTTGTTTGATTTGGTAGTGTTTATTGTCAGGCACATCAATTGTTCCAGAGAGATGCACAGACGATTACACCAGAAGCACTTGAGAATGTGAAAGCTGCTTTGGCGAATAGTGAGACGGAGCACAAAGCGGAAACTAAGAAGAGAGCCATTCCTCGTAAAGCTGCTGGACAGTCTTGGGAGGATCCTACTCTTTCTGAGTGGCCAGAAAGTAAGCAATGCAATTTCTTCTTCTTTCCCATGAGTTTTCTGATTGTGTTAATAGTTTTTCATGGATAGCTTTTTGGATGTTCATTGCGTTTTTGTTAAAAGTTTCTGTTTCACATTTGTCAGATGATTATCGCTTGTTCTGTGGTGATCTTGGGAATGAGGTGAATGATGATGTTCTTTCCAAGGCATTTGCTCGATTCCCCACCTTCAATATGGCCAAGGTAAGTGGTGTACACATCTCCTCTTCTTTCGTGTTTTGTGATGATCAGTACCTGGTTTCCTATGAAGTAGCATTTCTGAGCATGACGGTAGTACTCTTTCATTTCCCTAGTTGATTTAGACTACTGAAGAATATACGTGGCTGGGTTGATTAAGGAAAATCATAATCCATTTGCAACTCCAAAGCTGTAGTATTTATAGAACATGTATCACCTTAGATCATATGGGTAAGCAGTGGGAAATGTATAATCTGAAAACATAGTTGTAGCCTGTAGGATTTATGATATTTATAAACCACTACACGATTGTTCACCTTGTTCTTTTCAGTTTCCATTGCGTCTCTGTTTTCTGCTCTTCCATATGGTTTCTTGCTTTGGCTATATCCGACAGATTTGTTGTTGAAGACATCTTATCTGTGACAGGTGATCAGAGACAAGCGGACTGGTAAGACTAAAGGTTATGGCTTCGTGAGTTTCGCAAATCCTGCTGATCTAGCTGCAGCTCTCAAAGAAATGAACGGTAATAATCCGATTCGAGACTCCTGTTTGATGATATGCTTGCTTCCGAATTTGTTATTTCATTTTGCTCATAATTATTGGTATGGAGCATTATGTTTTTAATCCATTGATTTCATTGGAATTTTCATATGAATACAAGTGCAGGTAAATATGTTGGAAACCGTCCGATAAAACTAAGAAAGAGCAGCTGGAAAGAGAGAACAGATCAGGAGGCTGCAGAAAGACAAAAGGCAAGTGTCCAGATTCCATTCTCTTTTTTTTCACTTATGGGATTTAAGTTTGCAGAGAAATGTTGTTAACGTCATGATTCTCTTGAATGGTAAATGCAGCATCACAGCAATAAGAAACAGAAGACTGTGAAGAAAAGCATACTTCACAAGTGAGAACATAAGAGAAAATTGATACACTTTTATTTTTAGTCCATCTTGTATAAGGAATGTTTGTATTTTTGCTTTTCCATAACCAAATGAAATTACTAGAGTTTAAGCAAATACCGTTATTAAAGAATCTAGACAGATTTATATTAACCGTCGATAGTTCTAGTGTTGCCAAAAATACTCTCAACTAACATTCTTGATTAACAAATCTCATTTTCGCCTTTGAAAGCTGAAGAGCTGCAGTTTTGATCTTCATTACGGTTCTCAAGTTCCGGTCGAATGTCGATTTTTTATTTCTTCCTCTTTCTTGTTGTAAAACGTCAACTCCAAGCCCATTCCAGTTTCACTTTTGAAATTTGAAAAATACTTTCTCCGTTTCTTAAAAAATGTTGAAATCGGATAGGAAATACCACTCCGACTCAAATTAAGAAGACCATTCAATTTTTTTGTTTTACCCCTATTTAATACCCCTCTGTTTCTTAAATAATGTCGTTTTGACACATTTCGCACAAATTAATAAAACAAATAAATTTGCTGTTTTATCCCTATTTAATATGTTATATTCTTTGGTTTTTACAATTAATAAGGTTGAAAAATAGGGATAAAACTGGAATTTTGATAATAAATCTGCATTGAAAAAGCAAAACGAAACTTAAAATGAAACAAAAATTTAACTCTAAAACGATACTTATTATGAAACGGAGGGAGTATGTTATATTCTTTTGTTTTTGTAATTAATAAACTAAAAAAATAAGAATAAAACCGAATTTTGGTAATAAATCTGCATTGAAAATCCAAAACGACACTTAAAATGTAACAAAAAATTTACTTTAAAATGACACTTTTTAAGAAACAGAAGGAGTATAATTTCATATTTAAGCTCAGATTATTTGAAATTTACTCCCTCTGTTTCAAAAAGATAGATATTTTAGATTTTTTTTTGTTTCATAAAAATAGTTTTTTTGCATGTTTTCTATGCATTTTTATCATTTAATGATGACAAATTGTAATTTTGAATGGAATATTTATTGAAAATTTTAAATTTATAGAAACACTATTGGTTGAATGTTTTTGAAAACTGTTTATTGTTAAAATTTATACATTTAAAACAATACACTAATGTTTTTTTTAATATATGTGAAAACTCCAAAAAAATTTAGTTTAAAAAAACGAAGAGAGTTGTAACAGAATACAGATGGAGACACAATCGATTGTATCCGTATAACGGAACAACCTGCTTTTGATCTTCAGATACTACAAAAACATAAAATACAGGTTCCTTTATTTATTTAATATTATATTCATAGCACAATTATTATTTTTTGTTCATTATCATATCTGTTAAAATCACAATTTATTCTTTGATTTCTGTAAATTAATAGTTTCACCGTCACATATTCTTACCATAACAACAAAATTTGATATACATATATATGAGCCCCATTTATGGAACACCAAGTGCCCTCGTGAAACCGTTCCGATACATCGCAATATCACTGAAATCCAAATTCATCGGACCTATAGGCACAATGTAAATGGCGCGGATCCAATTTTTTTTTTATGTTTTCTGAAATGTTCACTTTAAAATTGTAAGGAATTTACGAATGCGATACGTGTAAATGGAAGACCTAAGTTGAATTTTTATATGAGAGGAAAACCTATTAAAAACTAATGGGTGTAAAAAAAGAAACATCCTCTCCATGTTATTAACTATTCATGTTGTTTTGTATGAGTAAATGCAAATTATTTAGTAACTTAAAAAAAAAAAGTTTTGGGAGTTGTTTACAAACTATATTTATATAACATGTTTTTATTAATTTTATTCTTGTTGTTTTGTATGAGTAGATGTAAAATATTTAGTAATTTTTTAAAAAATTAGCTAGTTTTGGAATTGTTTACAAACTATATTTATATTACCTGTTTTTAATAATNTTCCTTTTTTTTTTTTTTTTTTGGCATGTTGATAGTATGTGACAGGGTCAGTAGTACATGAGTGAAAGATATATGGAACGATGGGTCACTTCAACATCTAATATATTTCACATCAGGGTCATTTTTAAATTAGTGGTTAATCCTTATTGTTAACTTGATTTGTATAACCTAGCACGATTTTATAAAAGCAAAAAAAAAGGAAAATAAATCAACAAACTAAACGAATAGTAAATAAATAAAAAAGCAAAACATAAGATATTTTTAAGCAAAAAAAGAAAGAAAGAAGAAGAGCTTATGTTTCAATGAAAATTATACAAAAATTCAGTTTCATAATATAAAATTTATTCATTGGTAAATATCTCAATTATCTTCTTCTTAAAAAAAAAAAAAAATCTAGTATCTCAATTATCACTTTATTAGATATGTTTTCTGGATTTTTCATATTTTTGCAACTCCGCATTCAAATATTTGTTTTTTTTAAACAGGTTAAAAAATATTATATATTTATATATTTAGGGCATTGCTTGCAAACCATACAGTTCAGGTAATTTTTTTTTTTTTGTTCCTTTACATAATTATATATTCATTTTGTATTATAACAATAATAACAAAAAATTAATAGTGAATAAATTCTCCTTTGAGCTTTTTCCATTAAATCTATTAATTCATTCTAATTATAATTTATAAGAGACCCCAAAGGGTATGCCAAAGAATCAGGAAGTTTTTGACTGGCAGGTGTGGTACAAAAATGGAACACGATGCTCTAAAAGGTCTATCCCCATATAAAAGGTCGATGGTAGGTAAAATGGGACAACGGCTTCTGATTCCCCAAACAAAGGATATGAGATACCCAAAAATTTTTGCTATTATTAAAATCAACAACAATACAATTAAGAACAATAAATAATTACTTTAATCTCTAACATTTTTTGAAAATATTTTTGAAAGGAAAATAAGAACTATGCATGCCCATTTTAAGAAGAGACTAATAACGAACATTTTACTGTCTTGAGAATGATTATTAACCAGTTAGATAAGTTTACATGTTTGATTCTTAAATGATAAGTATTTCAAAATATATTAGTTTCTTATAGCAATTTACAAGATAGGGGATCAATCAACTAAAAACGTTTTGAAAATTTCGAAAAAAACAACAAAATACCAATGTATATTTTAATTACATGTTTAGACGGATGCTTACAATGACACGGGATGTTACAACCTCAGAGGTGGTGGTTTTGTACAAACCAGTCGCACCGTGATGGTCGAGGGTGCCACTGCTCAAGCGTCTGTTTTTGGAGGCATTAAGGTGGATTTTACTATCAAAGTTTGAAAGGTAATATACTTTGTATTTTGCACTTCTTCTTTTATGATAACTATTTTATGTTTATTTTTTATTGCATAAATTTTATATAATTAATAAACATCTGTAGGATCACAAGCTTTNTTGGAAAAATATTCAACTTCGTGTGTATTAATCCACCAAAAGAATTTTTTAGTTTTTTTTGTATGATTTCTAACGGTGTCCAAAATATTAAGAGATTGATATAATTTCGTATTTTTTGCAAAAATACTCAATTGTGTGTATTAACTCAAAAAAACAATTTTTAAGTTTTTTTTTATGATCTCTAACGGTGTCCAAAATATTAAAAGATTGATAT